>APFE030024570.1:2266-14535 GCA_000404065.3 Pinus taeda
TGCTTTAACTCCGTTCTTTTTGCAGGTTGACCATCTGATGGAAGCTGGCGAGGAGACCAGGGTTATTGCCGGCATTTTGAAGAATTTTGAAAATTTTCCTTATTTTTTGCAAATTTCACATGACCTTGGGTTTAAAAACAGGGTTTTTAAATCCAAGGTATAAATGAGCTGTACCTGATGAAAAATATCAATGGAACATATTTACATACCTCCTTCCGGCTTGCTGGGGACTATTAGACCTTTGACTCATGACCTTGCAGTGATTTTGACCAAAACCCTAGACCTAGACTTGGGATTTCAAGACAAAAATAAAACAAGTGTAACACAAGCTCATTCAAATGATATGACCTGATCCAGCAAAGCCAAGAAGGGAACAAAGACCAGCTCCTCCATTAGTGTTATGGCATGCCTAACGGGATGCAAAACTGATACTGATGAGACACCTACCTATGCATATGCAAAGAGCTTTTGATCACCGATGGAGGTCTCAAGACCGACACTAACAGGGTAGATGACAGAGGAGAATAACAATAAGATTATGGATGAAATACTATCAAAACTAACATCTCATTTAGTCCCATATCAAAATAGGTTTTTGGCTACCATGGATCTTAAAAGAAATCAAATGAAATTTTCATTATATCATCCTCTAGTACAATCCATTCCATCTGGACCACAATTTAGGAAAGTTTATTTGTCATTGGATATGACTAGTGTTCCATTGCAAGATAATATCAACTTGCATAGGCAAGCAAGGGAGATGATCTACAATGAATTGAGTAGTGGAGCCTTGACTATTAGCAAGGCCCATAAATTGTTGGAAAAAGTTACTACCAAGATAAAACTAGAGAAGGATAACTCAAGAACCTTTAATTTGAAAAATGAGGGATTCAAGGAGTTGATTGTCAAACACGGGGTAGACCCAAATTACAAAGTTGTTGTAGATTCCATTATCCAAGTGTCCGAATTTGAAATTCAAGCGTCGAGGCAGAAGCTTAATATGCCTACAACAGAACATGTATGGAAAAAGGAATTGGCCTAGGTGGAGAGTGAAAAGGAAATTTTGGCCAAAGATTTTATAGACAAAAACAATGAGGTGGTGCCCCTCAAACAGAATAATGCAGAGATTCAACATAAAATTGATTCTCATATTTGTGTTGTAATTGTACCAAACAACCTTCAAAATCCTACATAACAATTGACCAAAGATCTCACTAATTTGCATCTATCATAGAGCGAGCTCAAGAAGATACAAATAGATCTAGACAATACCAAGTACCTTCTCTCAAAAAGGGAACAACTCAAGACAACCAGGGGAAGTATGGAGTACGCCAACAGTAAATTACAAGATACAAATGATGAAATCAAAGAGTTGAAGAATAAATTGAAAGGTAACATGACCCTCATTCAAGATAGACAAATAATACAGGATGATCTTATTTTTGAGGTGAAAAACATATGGGAGCATATGAAGTTAGTTGCAGAATAAAGAGTTGTAGTCAAGAAGAGTGAATTTTTCATCTTGTCACCCAATAATGAGGATGCCAAAAATGGCAGGACTACAAAAACATTCATCAAGTGCCTCAATAAAAAATCAACCAATGACATGAGGGCCATGGATATCATAGATAGGATAAGGCTAATTATTAAATTATTTGGCAAAGTTGGTAGCAACATTTACTTCCATTTTTTATCAGAGAACTAGGGAAGGATTTCCTAGTTGTTGGGACTTTCAAGGGAACCTGATTCCATGGGCATAGTATGAGAAACTGTTGGTTGAGGATAAAAAAAAATTGGATTCTTCACATGAAAGGACTGCCACTCTCAAGGGAAAAACTATAGTCAATTATTTGCAAAGTGACTTTCAACTACTATGGTTGGTGAAGACCTTGTTCGTTATCGAGCTTGATTACGCTGAGCTCACAAATTTAAAGGTGGCCTAAAACACACTCATACAATAGATCCTACATTATTGCTGAAGTGTGGCCAATTTATCAATCCACCATATCTATGAACATTGGAGCCTGGGTCCACCTCAGGAGATCAAAGGAGTCATAAGTGTTAGACTAGTTGCATGCTCGCACGGATGAGTAGTTTAGAAAGTTGTTACATTTCAAGATATTTTTGTAATTATTCTAGGTTTGATTCTCACTATAAAAAGGGAAGCCTGATTCATTATTAAGGGTCTGAATTTCTCTCACAGAGGCTATAATTTCTCTGCAATTTTTTCACAAGTTTTGGATATATGAGATGTATATCATTTTTGAATATTAATGAAGAAGTTTTATAATGATTACAAACATTGAGATGTGTAGTATGTGTTTTATCTTTATTGATCATTTCATATGTGTCTTTGTTCTTCAAAAAGTGTGTAATTGTAGTTGTTGGTTTCAATTTTAAGTTGCATATTTACCTATGTTATGTGATGGAAAATGGTATCTGTGATATGTTAAATTGGAAGACTTAAACGTGCTCCATGATTTTTGCATTCCATTTCCTCAGTCTAATTCATAATTCTACTTAAATTTGGTGTATATGATTATGTATTCAACCCTCTATACTTGGTTTCTTTCCTTGAATTTCCTCCTTCACCTATACTGCAACAGTTAATGAAATTGCACTCTTTGTGTGTAGGCAACTAGATCTTAGAATTAACTCTTTGGAATGACATATTGTTCATATACAAATCGAATCTGCCTTTGGGTAATGTACCTTGAGATACATTAAGATGTCCTAGGCACCGACCTCTCCTCAACCTAAAGGTTGTCTTTAGGAACAACAACAGGCTCGACGTGATGGAACCAAAATACTAAGAGAACAATGTGAATGGGTTTGAGTTATGAGCTCTTGAGGTAAATCAAGTGATCTCGGCAAGAATGTTGTTGTATGAACTGTAGTGAGCAAGGAAGGATGTGATCTTAGTGCTCTAAATCTCTGAGAGACAAGTTGGTACTAGAGATGCAAATCGTTGTTCACTCTCTGACCTAAGGGCATGTATTTAGGCATTTCAGTGCCATGATCACTGCGTCTCTTCGCTCATTCGAGAAGGCACCACTTGTCCATGGTGACTTCAAAATCCTACTTGTATCTTGACGCTACTAGAGGGGGTAACAATTGACTTACCTATTAACATCACAAGCAGTTAACGAGTCTACCAACTCTAAAATTGGCTTAGTCACATCTCATTAATAACTCAGTCATAAGCATAAATTTTCTCAACAACTAAAAATTATTACATTCAATTCAATAGATAAGGGTGTGGCTTTTTAGGTCAACAAGAAAATCCGAACAACCTTCCATCATACCAAGGATCTATAAGGGAATCCAATCTTCAATTGGTAACTCAATTAATTAAGTTTAATTCATAATATCAAATATTAATTAGAGTCTTGATAAGTTGTGGCCCTTTCCACGATATGTGATTGTCACAATAGTAGGGGTAGAACAAGCGCATGTTACATATACACACTAATTCTTGGTGCATTTTTTTACTACATTGTTGGAGCAAATGAATATGATGTTAAATAGGTCTACAACAATCCATACACATATAGATGGGAAAACAAAATTATTCAACTAGACCTTGGTGCAAATTTTGAGGGGATATAGTTAGAAGCATTTGAAGACCTGGAATGAAAATATGGTATATATACAACACTCATATAACAGATTGGTTGACACTTCTACTGGTAAGTCCTTGTTTGAAACTTGTTTTGGATATTTTCCACCTTTACCTTTCGATATTGAATATGGGTAAGAAAGGAGCGAAGGAGGATCTTACACGAGATACCTTGAGGGCATAAACATTTGTTGAGAAGATCAGGAAAATCCATATATAGGTACAAGAGACACTACAAAAATCAAAAATCAAAATTACAAGGCCAAGCATGATCAACACCAAAAAGAGAGATCATTCAAGGTGGGAGATGGAGTTGTAGAAAATCTGCTCTCTAGGTTAACCTTATAATGCAATATAACTAAAGCAAAATACTTTAATCTACTTTTACAATCAATTAGCCGAAGCTTAAAATATTTGAGGAAGATCAAGTGGAACACATATAACTAGAGAAGAATCAAAGCACGTGAAACTGGAAGAATACTCAAGGGAAAGCCTCAACTAAAAACCCCACTATCTGTATTATCATACAAGTTGGAAATATCTCAGAATTACACCAAGCCTTAGCTCTCACAGCTAGCCAGCTCTTAGTACAATCCTCACTGGTGCTCTCAGGCAAAATAGACTTCTCATAAGCCTTCTCCTCTGTCCTCCAAGCTCCTATTTCCTTGCGTTGTTTCCCATGGGTGATCCTCTTGTTACCAAGTGGAACATTGATCACTCACACTGATCTCACACCCTGTAAAACTGTGCAATCCTCAAGGAATGAATTCCTTCTGCATGCATGAGTTTTGTTTATAGGAAAACACATGTAAATTATAGTACATTGTCCTTGTCTTTAATCTCAACTGTGTCTTTCTCATAATAGACATCCATGAGTTAATGATGAGAGAATCTTCAGTTATCTGGAGTACACTAGTTGACTGCATGCATGCATCAACTGACTGGTAACTCACAATTAGTTCCTCAAACAATTTGGACTAATTTAACTAGACTTAACTCAGTAAACTGAGCCAACTAATTACAACTCAAATATAACTCAACCTTATCTCCTTAATTAAGGGATAAACTCCTTAATTTAAGGGATAACTGTTGCATGACTTCAGAAAGACTTCTAACTTGAATTTCTCCAACCAATTAACTCAAGATGAATCAATTAATTATTTTTCAAGCAGTTGGTGAGACTAAATTCGAATTTTAATTCAAGGACAAATTAAAATTGGAATATTCTTGTTGCCACATTTCAACTGGAGTATGGGTACAATTGAACAAGGAGAGGCTACAAATCCACGATAAGAAAATCAAGGCTTTGGGATATGGACTCTTTGAAATACTAAAAAAGGTGGGGCATAACGCATATAAACTCATTCTATGCTCATACATGCAAATTTACCCAGTGGTAAATGTAGATTCTGAAACTCTATGACCCTTCTATGATAAATCGGGAAGGAGAACATGTGTTACCTTATGTAGAGTTTTTGGCACCATATGCTCAGGCACAGTTCACGAAGGATACAATTTTCCATAAGAGGTCCAAAACTACAATATAAGGGCAATATGAAATTTGGTAGATTGAGTTGAAAGGACAACTTCCATGCAAAGCTAAATTGTACACCGAAGAGATGGTGGAGGAACCATTTCGTCACCTCATTTTGTAGAAGATTTTGGAGACAAAAAACCTTCAAAAATGGGAAGGTATTATTCATATTGGATCATTATATTATTTATCATCCAGTTTGATGCTTTCATAGTAGAAAAAGTGGAGGAATCAACTCACATCACCATTTTTACCAATGGGCCCCAGTTCGGTGAATTAGGTGTTTGAAACCTCCCAGAAGCAGTTTGAGGCATCAAACAACATTTTCTAAAGGTAAAATTTGTTGCTCAAGTGTTCACCCACTAGTGTTATTTTACACATACATAACTTTCCAACATCACAAGAATCGCCTCAATCGAAGTTAGTATGTAAAAGTTATGCCCCTAAGAAGTTGACCTTCCTATTTTGACCACCATGATTCAAGAGGATGGCACGTGTTGTGGCCACAAACACCACCCCCCCCCCCCCATAAATTTTACAAAAGGTATGGGGACCCTATATGTAAGTTTTGGTTATATCACTTCTTTCATTCTTTGATTTTATTTTGCGAGATTTACATTTGTCTCGATTTTCCGCTTTAATCGCTTCATTGTGTGCGATTTCTTGCTAGCTCCCAAACGACTCATATTTTGATGAATTAGACTTACGCTTGTCAAATTTTCGATTAATTTCCACCGCATGAGATTAAATATGTTAAAATTGTATTTTACTTTACTTTATTTATAAATTAAACTAATTTTGGAATATGTAAATAAAAATCATTTAATTAACTAGGTTAATTAATTTGTAAATGATATATTATATATATATATATATATATATTCTGGTTTATTTCGAGCACCCCAAAGGTTCAAATTACAAACATTTCGTTATCTTTGGGGGTTCATCCCGAGATGATATATATATATATTCATTTTGGTTTGTTTCCTGCACCCCAAAGGTTCAAATTACAAACATTTCTTTACCTTTGAGAGCTCATCCATGAGATGATGTAAGAGGAGTCGTAAGTGGGAGGAGCATGAAGTTACATGTAACAATTAATGGGTAGATTGAAATACCTTTATAATATTATGGTAGTAAGAAGTCGAGAATGGGTCTCACTTTAGTGGTCCCCTCCACTCCTCCATCCTCTCCTCCCACACCTCCATACATACGAAAGCTCTCCTTTATTCTTTATTTGGGTTTTTAAACAATTTTACTTTTATTTTTATTTTTATTTTTTTTTTATTAATATATTTTATAATTTTTTTTTTTGTAAGCTTGGTAGGACTATATCTTCATCATGTTTAACTTCTCACCCCAATTGTGTTAAGAAATTTACAGTAGAGAGATAAATAATTACTGAGATTTACCGAGATTTACAGAGAGGAATAATAAAATAACTGGCAACAATACACGTAAATATTATACACATAATATTTATCCAGGAAAACCCCAAAACCGGGGAAAAACCCAGCCTAATGAGATCTCATTAGCATTGGCCAAAACCTTGGCCAATCCGGTCAAGTGAGCCTTCGCCGCTCACCTCCAGGCCTACATTACATTCCTAACCTTTTATAGGCTCCATTACATGCAATACCACGGACAATAATACCATGGGTACACTATACCATGTGCCCAAAACCACTACTATTTAACGAGGTCAACCTTGACTCAAACCCCGAGTCAATTTTAGCTAACAAGTCCCCCCTTAAACTTGACTTGGGGTTCCTTGACTAAATCCAGCCAAAACCTGCTAATTGAGACAATCCCGCTCACTCTAGCCCTTACCCCCTTCAAAGTTTTTATCTGGGATTTATTAACCTGACATCCCCCTATTACTTAGGTCTAACCCAAACTTTATTTGTAATTACCCAGGGGTACACATGCCTTAGTAGGTCTTATAGCAGTATGCCCATTTACAAGCAAATTAAAATTTTCACTCCATTATAATAATAAAAAAATTGTTTACCCTTGTTGTCGTCTTTGTATATATAACATCAATTTCCATATAAAAAGAACCCACCTATCGGATTACATGAGTCACCAGTCGCTCTAATTGCCAATTATCTAGGCGTTATTTTCAGGTACATGGTTCATTAAATAATTAATCCACGTTCACTTATCCTCTTCATCCACTGAATCTCTCATGACTCAATAGTGTGTAGCTTTGCTTCACAATCTATGGTTTTTGATCCAGATCTGCAAGAAAATCTCAATTATCTCTCTATCTACTAGGCCAATACAAACCCTTGGCAACAAAAAACATCCTTCTGAAGCCAACTTAGCTCTGATACCAGTTGTTAAGAAATTTACGACAGAGAGATAAATAATTACTGATATTTACCAAGATTTACAGAGAGGAATAATAAAATAGCTGGCAACAATACACGTAAATATTATACACATAATATTTATCCAGGAAAACCCCAAAACCAGGGGAAAGCCCAACCTAATGAGATCCCATTAGCATAGGCCAAAACCTTGGCCAATCCGGCCAAGTGAGCCTTCACCACTTACCTCCAGGACTACATTACAAGAATTATTCCCAACCTTTTATAGGTTCCATTACATGCAATACCACAGATAATAATACCATGGGTACACTATACCATGTGCCCAAAACCACTACTATTTAACGAGGTCAACCTTGACTCAAAGCCCGAGTCAATTTTACCTAACAGATTAGGGGGATAGCACAAGATTTGAACCCAAGACTTCCGGTTCGGTGAGACTTCATTTCCAAGGTCATTGCCAATTCAGCTACCCCAAGCAGACAATTTAATTAAATTAAAATTTTATTTATATTATTTAATTTAATTTAATTTAATTTTCATATTATGTTTTTAATTTTTTCTTCTTCATATTTTAATATTTAAATTTTAATTAAAACAAAAAATTATAAAATTGCCCAAATTTTGCTCAAACTGTGCATTTTTCAACACATTGCCTGTTTTAAAACCTAATATTTGGAGAGCTCTATCTGGAGTTCTACTTAGCCAAATGAGCCCCAAGACAACTCGTTAGAGAGTTAGAATCATGGAGAAGACTTTGGGAGTGGTTGCATGGCTAAGTTTGTTCATTTTCTTTGTCTAAAATTTAGGAGAAGTAGAGGCTATGAAATTGTAACAAAAAATCAATTTTGAAATCTATTTAGAAGCATTTCCATGCCAAAAACTCCTTTTGTTGTAAATTGGTTTGAAGACGGGTTTCTTGGACCAAAAAGGTTTCATTAGAGATCATTAGGAAGCACACATTTCAATTTATTTTATTGACTTAATTATATTTTAGTTCGAGAGTTTGTTTCCCAATTTGGTATTTTCATTTTTGATGTCCAAATTTGATTCGTTTTTTAATTGATTTGCCGGGAGTTTGTTGCAAGGAGATGAAGCCTAGGATTTGAAGCAATGATATTGCACTAGTGAAGAAGAAAAAGAGGATTTGCAGCAAATTTGATGGATCAAAATTGTTTGCAACAACTCTCCATATTTCGATTGACTTATGTAATTATAAATTAGATTTTAGGAGAAGAAGAAGGGGTTCCTCTTTTTTGTAATTTTGAAACTTCAAGCACTTTTGTAAAGCAAATTTTAGTTGTAGATAGAGAGGAATACATGGATCTGAGTGCTTTAGGGATTTTTCGTTCAAGATCTAAGTCCTGTCATTGAGAAATATTTTGTACTATTACAATTCTTTCCTTGGTTAACAAAGTTGAAAGCCTTGGAGAATTGTCGGAGGTCCATTGATAAACCGAGCATGGAAATCATGTTTTATCAATTTGTATGCAAATACTTTTATTTGTAAATGCAAATTTTATTCCTTTTAATGGAGGATTTGTGTTAATTATCTCATATCGTGCACTTTTGTTAAATGTGAGAATATTTTTTTATGAGATCATATATCTGATCTCCTAATTGTACAGATTTGTTATTTATTTCCATTTTGCTCATTCGTTTTCCTAAATTTCCTAGCAACTATTTACTTAGAAATTTGTCATTTAAAATAGATTTAATAGTGATTGAAATGTACGAACTATTTCTACTTTTTCATGACTTATCTTTCATTATTATAATCTCCAAACAAAGCATGTATTGCATTAACTATATCAGTTGTTAGAACTTTTTCAGTAGTCTGATATTCATCACATAAAACATGTTAAATCCCTATTTTTCTCTAAATCATTTTGCTATTGATTTGGATCAGATTTATATCTAGTTCTAATCGATATGGAATAGATTAGTTTATTTTACTACTTGCATCACATAGTATATTTGCATTTAGAATTTATTCACTGCATTTTTAGAAGTCTCCTTACATAGGAGAAACCTTAGGTGTGGCTTGGTTGAGCCCTCAATTCCGCTTAAGGATTTATTTCTTGAAAGCTAGCAACAAGAGGGTAATTCTCTTATCTCTCTTCTTGTTGGTCAACTATTAGATATATTATAAGTCAGCAAGAAGAGTGAGGGGGTAACTAGACCCAACAGAACCAGTCAGAATCACCAAATCAAATGGATAAGAGCTTAGTTGGGGCTCTGACTAGGAGGTATCCTTGAATGTTGATGAAGTCATTTTTGGCCATCAACATTTTTGGCGCTAAAAGGAGGGCCACAATAAGTTGTCGTTTTGGGGTTTTCGTATTTTAAAAGGTTTTATCTCTTTGTAATGCCTCCTTCTAAACTACTTATTTGTAGTTGTTTCACTAGAATTCCACCTTCCATCAATCTAATTCAGATGGTAAAGTTCATGTCAAAGACAAAGTTTAATGATAAGAAGAATGTCTCTACTTTTGATCATCTTCTTCAATTTAATTCAGATTGTAACAATTTTGATATTGGTGAAGGTGTGATGTGCACGATGTTTACACTCACTTTGACAGGATCAGACAAGGACTAGTGTAGATCGTTACCATTTGCCTCCAAACACACTTGGGATGAGTTCACAAAAAAAAGCCTTCACGCTTTTCAGGATTACAATTATGAAAATGTTTGTGATCAACTTGAAGAGCTCTATAGATTTGAAGGTCAATCTTTGGAGTATTTCCTTATTAGATTTAAATTGATCTGTTTATAATTTCAATTTAAAGATTTACCTCTTCGATTTCATCTAATTGGATGGTTAAAACATTTAGTTTCTATTCCTTGTATTTATCGCAATTGTCAAGAACTACAAGATGCAACATTTTCAAGTTTCTTCACTACTACTGAAGAACCAATTTCTCAAAATAGGAATGTTGATCCTCTTCAAACAAATGCAAACACTGCCAATGATCAATTTCAGGAGGAAGTAAATGTTGCTAAAATAAATAGTGTTGATTTTAGAACTACTCTACATCAAAATACTTATGCTGCTCTGAATTTTGATAATTTTGCAAAAGAAGAATATCAACAAGCAACCAACTAGTCAACAAACAAATCAACAAACGACAATGCAAATTATGGTAGATACTTCGAAATTTTCTCACGCTCAAATTAATGATCAACTACAAAGTTTGGGGCAACCAAACATTAATCTTCAAGAAAGTGCAGTCAGCTCAATTAGTTCTCAAGAATATGAAATTTGCATTATGAAAAATGAGCAAGCTTCTTCAAGCAAATAAATTTTCAGGTACATATTTTCAACTAGTCATTTCTCCCTCTATCTTGATCTATTTGATGATAGTAATTCATTTTCTTACCGTATAGCAATGCCTCTTTGCAACAATGCCATCTTAGAAAATAGAGGGGTTGCAATATCTCCAATAAATAATGAATTGCCAATTATTGACCAAGAAGAAGAATTTTTAAATGATCATATTTTTAGTCAAACTAAAAATTGTCATGCTTTTGAATTCAATCGTTCTTCTTGTTATAGTGTATCTTATGAAAATGAAGAGAATTCTAAAGAGAATTCTGAAGTCATTTATGATGAATTAGACATAGAATATATTGTACCCTTCATTAAATCCTCGTGTTCAAAGTCAAGCCATATTTGAAAATGAAGAAAACCTTAATTCGGAAATTGTTCCAATAAATTCTCATTTTCGAAAATCTAATTGTTTTAATGATTTCAGTTTTAAAGAATCCGTCCCAATTTATGATTCTTTTGATGATCAAGTTCTCATTCCTATTCATGATCTTGAGCCTCTTCTACTTCCACATGTAGATAACAATAATAATTTCAATTGTATTATCTTTAAAATTAGTGTAAATAAACATTTATTTGTACTTTCTTCTTGGTTTATTTCTAATTTTTATTCAACTTTTGTATTTCATCGCTTTGATAGTTTTTATTCATGCTGGCATTATGAGCATTCAGGCACTGGACACTCATTAAATGCATTAATAGGCCAACATGCAAATCAATTTCAAGGCCTTAATTATGAGCATCAAAACCCTCTAATTTTTCATTCTTATTAGATGTTCATGTCATATCAATTCATTTTGTCTTTTCAAATGAATTTTTCAAAAACTTTGGCACTTGAGAGTACATCATCACAATATGATCAACCCTCTTAATTTTTTTTTTTAAATATTCATTGAATTTCCATTCACATTTCATTGATTCATTTGAAAAATGTTTGGAAAAATCAATTTCAAAAAAGAGTTTTGTTAATCCTCTTTCTTTTGTACAAAATACTAACAAATTTTCATAGGCTTCATAACACATTATTTGAGGATGGCCTACTATCTTTTCCTTTTTTGAATAATTTTCTATCAATAACAGAATTGCATACTAATTTATATGATCATATAGGAACATGGCTAAAATTTAGGTTGAAAGATGAATCTTGAAAATAAATTTGTTTTGCTAAATTTATTAGAGATTAACGAATATTTTAGGCTGAAATTTTCTTTTAATAACTTAAAAGTAATTTTATTTACATTACTAATTTTTAATATTTTCATATATGCATAAATAAAACTAAGATAATGGCTTCATTGGAAGCAGGGGTTAAATTTGACGCCCGTATGCCTGTATTTCGCATTTTTACCCGTAAAATACGTTTTAATCTAAAACCTCCACGCCATGCTCAACTTGCCATTCATTTTCAAAAACGTCATATTGACGGGCATGTTAAAAAATTAAAAGTTAAAAAAA
>APFE030024576.1:2279-19297 GCA_000404065.3 Pinus taeda
GGGCCCTACAAGTCAAAACATCAGTATATAAGGAACACACAGTGTCCATCTGCTTAACAACACTATCTAATCGACGAGTTACCTTAGTAACCTTTTCCTGCTCCTTCCGCCATCCTTCAAAGGCCTGGCTCTCGGACTGACTGATGTCTCGAAGTTGTTGTTGGAGCTCTTTGTATCTCTCCTTGGGAACTGTCTGTTCTCGCAACTGCTCAGCTTCTCGCTGAGCTTCCTTCATCATTTTATGCAAGGTTCTAGTTTTTGGGTCCTTTTTCCACAAAGCCGTAGAGGCTAGAAGTTTAACCTGGACCTTTCTATTACGTTGCTTGGAGTTTAGGACCCGAATTACGCCTGAGGGTGGTGCTTCTGTTTGGACCTCTTTGCTTTCTGTTTCTTTCTTAACGCGAATAAAGGGTTGCTGTGGTCCTCCTGCCATCAGAGCCTCTTGCTGTTCCATTGGAATGTCCATTTGTTCTCCAGGGCCAGATGAAATAGTAGTCTGCCCCTCCATACTATTTGGAACAGCAGTTTGCTCCTCCATGTCATTTGGAACAGCACCCTGTTCCTCATTATTATTTGGAACAACAGATTTTTCCTCGACAGTAGGTCTTCTGATGGGGTTTCAACCAGCAAAACGGGTTCTTGTCCTCGGGGTCCTTGCTGCCGTGGTTCTCCTTCCTTTCCTTACGGTTTTCTGTATTCCCAGACTGGCTTTCAACATTCAAATT
The DNA here is from genome assembly GCA_000404065.3 of Pinus taeda. Lineage (NCBI taxonomy): Eukaryota > Viridiplantae > Streptophyta > Pinopsida > Pinales > Pinaceae > Pinus > Pinus taeda. Next base: position 3,005 of record APFE030024576.1, read on the forward strand.
TGCTGCCGAAGTCTGGCTATGGTACCCAGCAACCTCTGCTGTTTCTTCCTTAACTTCTTAATTTCCTTTGCCTCAGCAGAGGGTTTGGCCCTTAAGCTCGTCCCTTCTTCATCTGGGATATCTTCCGATGTCTTGGGGATAGATTATCCTTGATTGTTGTCCTCTGCTTCATTATCATATCCAGGCAGATTTTCTTCCTCTACCTCTTCTGCATTCATTTCCTCGGGTAATTCTTCTTCTGGGGGACCGTCAGGAACACCTCCTGTGCCAGAGGGCTGGCCATATTCTCCCATATTGGCCAGAATTGCTGCCAATTCCTCCTCACCTGGAGGGTCCTACAACGGGCTACCCCCTGGCTGTGCAATTTCTTCGTCCTGATTGCCCTGTTCGATGGCCTCTTCTTCCTTCGAGTGTTCATCTCCTTGGTTGCTCTGTTCAGTGGCCATTTCTTCCTCAGAGCGTTCATCTCACTTTTCAATTTCTTCTTCCGACTGGTTAGTCTCGGCCTCTGATTGCTCGGCATTTCCTTCGGAGAGTCCTCCTTCCAGTTCTGGAGGTTCATCCACAATTTCGATTGGTTGGGCCGTGGTTCCCTGAATCCTTTCTAGCCTTCCTCGTATCCGAGCCAACCGAGCTGACTTCCTTGGTCTTTCAGGTTGGTTGGGTGTGCCAGTAGATTCTCTGGGTTCTTCTTGTTGTTCTGGCGTACCGGAGGGTTGTTTCTGTTTTGAAGCAGCATGTATTTCTGCTGCTGGCTCCTTGCGTCTTTCTGAACGTTTCGGCGTACTGGAGGACTGTTCAAGTTTCGGGGGTTGTACAGCCAATCCCCCCTCAACTATTTCAATCAATTCCTCCCAAGTGCTCTGTTGTTGGGTGAGACTGTGGCTCACTATCAACCAGATCAGTCCATGGTGGCTGACAACTGCATCTATATGCTGGGCCTTCTTCAGGCTTCAGGCCGCGTCATGTAACAGCGAATTTAAAAGTGCGGGGAGATTCACAGAGCATTTTCCTTTTAAAACAGCCAAAAGTTTTAAGTAACGAGGCCTTACCACATCTTTTCTTCCTTCACAGGTGATGTAACTTTGCACTGTCTTTGCCAGCTCGATCCAGGGTTCCCCAAGTGTTGCCGGCAAAACTCCTTTCCCTTTGACTGTCAAGCTTTGGCCTTCGTCCTGGAACATTTCCATAGATTTTTGCAATCTTTCCTTCTTCAACGTCCATATGGGTCCAGCAGCTGGTAATCCTGAGACTTCTGCAATGATGTCCTCCGTAACCACTATCCGCTTTCCTCTTACTACGGAGTGGTTTTCCTGCAAATTCTGCAGGAATTCTAATGCTCCTCCTTCGTTTGATTCTTGCAGGCGGTTGAAGTAATTCAACCATCCTGCGTTTTCCAGGATTTTACGAGCAGCAGCGGGAATTGTTAGCTTGTGAGGTTCACTTCAGACCGTCTTTCCGCCCATGATTCTACTCAGAAATGGAACAGCAAATGTTTGTGATATTTGCGACGCAGAGAGGATGATCAACGCCAATTTTTGGAAAGGATCATAGAGCATGCAACGAAAAAAGGATCGTGGACAGCAATCTCCATAGGATGAAATCATCATACTGTTAAACCATGCCATTCCTTCGTACATTATCTTGCCCGAATGGTGTGCAGCCACGTAACCCCTGCAGTAATGAGGTTACCTCCCCCCCGCGACCTGATAGGCTGCCCCCAGCCGTCAAAGAGAGGAGCAGCAGCCAGTCGGGAGTCAAATCATAAAGTACAGCATATGGAATTATGCCATGTTGTAAAAAACAATGAAATGCTGAAACTGAGGCAAAAAGGTAGATCGTGTTTTATATGAGAGCCTGCATGATATAATGAGGAACCGGGGGATTGGACGTCTGTCAAATATATGAAGTCTCCAGTAGTCATTGTCAGTTCCGTTGCCATGATCGGTGGTAATGAATATTCATGCGATATGTATATCAGGGTGTGACATATGATTTATGCAAAGGATATAAGAGACAGAAAGATTTAATATCATACCTATTGGTGTAAATATTACGACTTCAATGCCATTAACAGAGTTCTGCTGCCAACAGGTGTTCATAACCTTGGCAGAGTTGTTTATTTCACCCTCCAAAACCATGATCCTTTATGTCTATTGTGCCGAGTGCTTTGTCAAAATGCAGGCCATTATGCCGGCTTGGTAACCAGATAATCATAATGCCATTCACAAGGTAGGCACAAAACGTGGTCAGGCCGACTCGTAATGAGACCTCCTGTTCCAAGGTTTGCTTGTTAATTTACCTTCAGACCATATCCCTGGTGTGGTGGCCATAATGGGAGTGCCACTTCGCTTCCATCCTTATGATCATGGTAGGCTGGCTCTGAATGAGACCCCCTATCGTGCATTTGACAATTTTCATATTTTGTTTTTGTTTTTCTTTGCAGAGCACCTCTCTTTTTTGTTTATTTGCACATAAGGGTGGTTCCGCACTCCTTAAGAGCAGGGAATGGTGGAAGAAGTCTTATAATCCCAACAGACAGATATAAATCGTTTGCTCTTATCCTTAAGTAATAATCAAGAAAGATTTTTAGGGGAATCGTCATGATAAAAATCACCAAACTAGGGTTTGGGAACAAGACAATGACAGTGGAGATGAAAAGTTAATGTCCCTCCTCTTGTCCTCTTATCCATACTGGCTTCAAAATAATAGCGATTTATGGTGTGCTGATTTCGGTATATCATGGTTTATGTTCATCGCATAAATTCATTGCTGTATCTAAAAGATTGGGAGATCATGGGCGCAAGGCATCCAATAAGGGTAAGAACATGCCGATGGCATTCCTGAGATAGGAATCTATTTGTATGATACCATTTCTTTGAGAAAAACAACGAAGAATCGGAGATGCTGTCCCTTCCGAGAAAGGAACAGCAAAAACACAAACGTTGTTCCTTTTCGCAAAGGAACAACGGAAACACACAAATGCTGTTCCTTTTCGCAATGGAACAACAAAAACACCCAAATGCTGTTCCTTTTCTCAAAGGAACAGAAAAACACGCGAATGTTGTTCCTTTTCACAAAGGAACAGCAAAAAGCACCCAAATGCTGTTCCTTTTCGCAAAGGAACAGCAAAAACACGCAAGTGCTGTTCCTTTTTGCAAAGGAACAACAAAAATACCCTAGTGCTGTTCCTTTTCACAAAGGAACATCGAAACATGCAAGTGCTGTTCCTTTGCTGTTCCTTTTCGCAAAGGAACAACAAAATACACAAGTGCTGTTCCTTTTCGCAAAGGAACAGCGAAACACACAAGTGTTGTTCCCTTTCATAAAGGAACAACAAAACACACAAGTGTTGTTCCTTTTCGTAAAGGAACAGCAAAACACACAAGTGTTGTTCCTTTTCGCAAAGGAACATCAAAAAATACGTAAGTGTTGTTCCTTTTGAAAAGGAATAGCAAAATCACACAAATGCTGTTCCTTTTGAAAAGGAACAGAAAAACCACATGAATGCTTTTCCTTTTGAAAAGGAACAGCAAAACCACACGAATGCTATTCCTTTTGAAAAGGAACAGCAAAACCGCACAAATGTTGTTCCTTTTGAAAAGGAACAACAAAACCACACAAATAACATAGAAAAATAAATAATCGAAAAAACGTATATAAAAGATGTTATGTACAATTTATGAAATGAATTACTTAAGTTACAGGTGAGGAAGATTTCGCTTCCTCTCCTAAAACTTCCAAATCAGTATCTTGTCGTAGCTGCTGACAGAAGGATTCCCGAGTGAGTGGCTTTTGATAAAGACGAACTCTGTGGCCATTTACTTTGAATGCATATCCAGAACCGTTGATTGTGATCAGGGTAAGGGTCCCATTGTCATGTACCTTCTGGATTTCGTATGGTCCTAACCATCGAGTCTGGAGTTTCCCCGGGAGGTCCTGAAACCGAGAGTCATATAACAGAGCCCAGTCTCCTTCATGAAAGACTTTATTCTTAATAAGTGCATCATGCCACTTAGCTTGCTGCTGCTGAATCAATGTTGTATTCTGTAATGCAGAGAGCCTAATTTCGTCCAATTCATTAACCTGTTGTAGTCAATTAATTTGAGCCTCACTCAGATCTAGGCCGACTTCCTGTGCGGTTCGTAGCGTTTGGATTTCAAATTCTATGGGAAAAATTGGTTGTTTTCAAAACACTAATAGATAAGGCGAATAGCCTGTCATACTTATCCATGTGGTTCTATAGGCCCACAGTGCCTCAGGTAGCCGAGCGGCCCAATCACGCCTATGCGCTGCAATAGTTTTTGTTAAAATTGATTCTATGACCTTGTTACTACTTTCTACTTGCTCATTTGCCTGCGGATGGTATGGGATAGTGATCTTATGTTGGACATGATAATTGTTAAGTGTTGCAGCTAGTTTATTTCCAGCAAATTGTGGTCCACCATCTGTGATGAATTCTCTTGGAAGTCCATAACGTACAAACAAATGGAACAAGAATTGTATTACTGAGTCTTCTGTAGCCTTAGGCAGTGATTCAGCCTCGACCCATTTAGTAACATAGTCAGTCGCCACCAGAATGTATGTCCTTTGATTTGATGGTGGATTAATGGGTTCGACGAAGTCAAGAGCCCATCGTTCAAATGGCTCAATGACCAATTGTGGTCTCAGAGGCATTTCATCGGCTTGGCCTGGTTTTCCTGCTCACTGACAGCTGTCACGGGTTTATGCAAATTTTTTCGCATCTTTGAAAATTGTAGGCCAGTAGTATCCTGTGTGTAATACTTTATGTGCTGTTCTTTTTTTGGAAAAATGTCCCCCGCATGGTCCGTCATGGCAAGCTTTTAAGATGTCGAAGATCTCGTCCTCTCGAATACACCTCCTGATTTGCATATCTGCCCTTGTATGGAACAAATGGCCTCCAATCCATGAAAATCGGGTGCTCTTCTGAACAATCTGCTTCCATTCCTGAGGGGTTAAGTGTTTTGGTAGCTTACCTACTGCAAGGTAATTGGCGACATCAGCATACCAGGGTGTTCGAACAGCAACAGCAAACAGGTGTTCATCAGGAAATTGGTCTTCTGCCGCTGCTGTTTCAATGGATTTTGGTATCCGTGAGAGAAAATTGGCTACAGGGTTTTCCTTGCCAGGTCGATCCTTGATTGTGATGTCGAACTCCTGCAATAAGATCAACCATCTAGTTATTCTAGCATTCGTAACAGGTTTATTTGCCAAATATTTGATAGCAGAATGGTCTGTATATAACACAACACGATAGCCTGTAATATAATGTCTAAATTTGTTAACAGCATGTATTACAACCAGGAATTCCTTTTCAGTAACAGTATAATTGAGTTCAGCAGAGGATAAATTTTTGCTGATATAGTAAATGGCATATGGCTTCTTATCCTCTTCTTGCCCCAGGACTGCACCAATTGCTGTATCCGAGGCATCAGATGAGATTTGGAATGGTAAATTCCAGTTTGGTCCTCGAAGGACTGGGGCTGTTGATACCAACTTTTTCAATTCCTTAAAAGCCTGGTCACATTTTGTTGCACAAGAAAATCAACATTCCAGTTAAGCATATAGAGGTGCAAGAATACGTGAATAATGTTCTATAAATCGTCTGTAATATCCAGAAAATCCAAGAACTTGGTACCTCTGTTTGAGTAGTGGGGGTAGGGATAAGCAAAAGAATCTGAATTTTGGCCGGGTCTACCTGGATGCCAGCTGCTGAAATGTAATGCCCTAGAATGAGCCCTTCTGTCATCATCATGTAACATTTTTCGTGGCTTAGACAAAGTCTGGTAGCGATACAACGTTGTAGAACTTTTTCCAGGGTATCCAGAGCTGGGTGAAAATCTTCTCCATATGGTGTAAAGTCATCCATGTACACCTCAAGCCCATCGTTTGATAGATCTGCAAAGATGTTGAGGACAGCCCTTTGGATTGTAGTAGGGGCATTACATAGGCCGAAGGGTAGTACTCGATAGGAAAACGTTCCCCAAGGGCAAGTAAAGGTAGTTTTATCCTGGTCTTCAGGGGCAATTTGGATTTGGTTATATCCGCTGAAGCCGTCCAAAAAAGAAAAGAATTTCTTTCCTGCCAAAGTGTCCAATACTTGATCTATAAATGGGAGGGGAAAGTGATCCTTCTGTGTGGCCTTATTTAATTCCCTGTAATCCACGCAAATCCTCCATTTTCCATTTTCCTTGGGTACCACCACTAGGGGAGAGACCCATTTACTGTCGGAGATGGGATAAATAAAATTAACATCCAAAAGTTTCTGAAGTTCGGCTTTTACTATCTCTTTTAGATGGGGGTTGAGTCTTCTTTGTGGCTGACGAATAGGTCTTGCATCCTTCTCTATATAGATATGGTGGGTGCATAATTGAGGATCAATCCCCTTCATGTCAGGGTAATCCACGCAAATGCTCCCTTATATTTTTGTAACAGATTCACAAGCTTTATTTCTTGATCTGGTGTGAGGTTGGCATTGATATTTAGAGTCTTACCAGGTTCAATTTCCACTACTTTACTATTGGCAACAACAGTTACTGGTATTGTTTGGTCATGTGGATCTTTTAAAGGGTCTTCTTCTAGCTCACTATCAAAGGCTGCCTCTATCATAAAACACTTGTGTGTGAGATCCACATTCAGTTTGACTAATGCAAGTTATTGATGGCATCATCTTCTGTCTGATCTTTAAAATCTAAAGCCTTCTGTACAGTCAATGGAGATCTGATATTGTTAGTAAGATATGACACAGGATACTGATTAGTTTTGATCGTCGGTAAGCTTGGCTGTGCTGGAGGATATAGAACTAGATTTTTAACATCTGGTCCTTTAGTTATGGTCATGTTTCCCTGCCGGCAACCAATGTAGGCATCGGCAGTAGCAAGCCAAGGTTTTCCTAGTATTAGCGGATGTCCATCTAGTCGAGTTTTTGGATTAATTATCAGGAAGTCAGTTGGATATTCCCAGGAGTCTACAGAAACCATGACATCGTATAGAGTACCTTCTGGTCGAACCACAAATCGATCTACCAATTCTAGCAAAGTAGAAGTAGGTTCTACTGATTTGATGCCAAGATTTTGGCAGGTGGAAGTTGTCAAAATGTTGATTGCAGCTCCCAGGTCGACTAAAGCATTAGTCAGGGTTTGACCATAGATTTGGACAGTTACAATTGGGTTCCCGGGATCTTCGTATTTGATAGGTGTCTCTTTTTCTGATAACAAGTCGGATAAAGTACCAACTACTTGGACTCTAGGGTTAGTAGTTGTATTCCTCCTTGATTTTTTTATGCACAGATCTTTTATAGTTTTTGTGTATATAGGAATATCTTGTATGGCTTGGAGGAATGGGATTTTTATGTACAGGTTTTGTAACTCTCCCAGAATGTCGAAGTCTGGATATTGTACTAGTCGTGGTATGACTAATCGTTCCGGGAAAGGAGGAGAGGATGTTTTTGCTTGCTGATGGCTTTGTTCTCTATTTACATCCTCTTGTTGTGGTGGTTGTTCTATTGGTAACTGATCTTCAATGTGAACTGTTTTGTCTCCCTCTGTTTGTATTATACGTCTAGATCGTAACCGAAGATCATTGCACTCCCTTATGTCAGGTCCAATTTCTGATGTTTCTATGATTTGGAGGGATTGGACTGGTCTATTATTAGGATTGGGATTGGGTTGGGCTGGGAGTTGAGGTCTCAGATTAGACTGGGGGTTTTGTTGTAATGTTGGCAGAGTTGGTTGAGGGAGTGGAATAATTCATGTTGATTGATATGTCGATCTTGGCCAATTTGCCTGCCAGGGTGAAACTTGTGAGGTAGGGGGAATCCATTGTGGAGGATATGAATTATTCTACCAATACAGTGGGTTATAAGGAAAGTTTGGCCAACCGAATTGGCCTGTCTGATTCATCCATGGATTTGGGGAAGGAAACGACTGTGATGACCAATTCGAAAATGGGGGTGTAGATTGGTTTTGCCACATACCATATTGCTGAGCATTATACTGCGGTGGCTGAAAAGAAGAAGTTGGGTCCGAAAACATACCTGATTGCCTCGGTTGCCATTGGCGACACTGGTTAACAAAGTATGCTAGCTCTGGTTCTTCTCCTGCTTCTTTGTATACTGCCTTCAGTCCAGGAAGTGAGGGGCATCTTTCGGTGAGATGGTCTTTTGTGCAGATGGCGCATGTTTGAACTGAATCTAGTGGACATTCCTTGTGGCTATGTTTTCTTCTACATCGGGGGCAGAAAATTGCCAGATTTTGCTCCGCCTCCATCTGCTTTTGCTTAGCCTGCACAATATCAAGCTGTGTAGTTAATGTCCCTAGAATATCAGTTTTAAAATTTTCTAATAAGTTACCAAGTTATACACGTGTTACTCCTTTTGTTGATATTTTGTTATCTCTAACAAACCGATCATATTCTGTTGGTTTTATCCTTGTGCTGCTTCTTGAACTCCTAATGCATAAATTAATGATTTCAGCAAAATTCTCTTGGTAAATATCCCCTTTTCCCATGATATTCAATGTTTCAATCCATTGTTCTTTCATACCTCTAATTAATGCAGTTTTCAACACATTATCAGGCAGAGGTAATGATGCATAGGGGGATCTTTGTAAATTATACTGAAAGCGTTCTACATATTCCTCTAAAGTTTCATTTGGTCTGGCCGTCATTTGAAAATTTTCATCTTTTAGTTCTCTTGACCTGCAGTAATCCTGATATTTCTTGAGAAAGGATTCTTTCATTTGCTCCCAGTTGTTTATGACTCCACCACCTAAACCCATAAACCATCTCAAAGCTGCTCCTTTCAAAGTGGAGGGGAACAACTTCAATTTTTGGGGCTCGGTGGTGTAATCATATCCTCTACATAACACATCGAATTCAAATAAGAATGCGTCAGGGTCTTCTGATGTGAGTCCATGAAACGTTGGGATGTGTTGAAGAGGGATTGCTTTCATGGGTGCATTTGCAGCAGAGTCTACTATCGGATATTGCAATGTAGAAGTTTGAGTATTTGGCTGATTCTGTGCCATGGTGTTGAATATGTGCCAATAGTCTTCCGGAATTTCTAGGAGGGTGTTCCTAGGTTGAGAAGGGGGGGCCTTGGCAGGAACTGTTTTAATGACACTTCCTTTGTCTGGGATTTCTATCTGAGGGAATGGAGTGCCTTCAATATTGATTCTGGCTGCGCTCCCCTTATCTGGGCTGTTTAACAGCTGGATTATCCTAGAAGGAGACATTGGTTCCTCTATTTCCCCTGTTTCCCCTTCTCCTTCACAAAGGTTGCTTAAGTTCCCTTCCTGCAGCCGTTCTGATACATAATTTTCAATTTCTTGATAGTCATGTTCATCAGTCTAGCTATGTACCTCAGCAAAGGCTCCAGATGGTGATGCTGTAGCCAGAGGGGAACTAGTAGGCTGCCTAGAATTAATCTTTCTGATGCCTACTGACGGCTGAGATTTAGTTTTCTTGTAGATTTCGTCTATAAAGGTTGTTTAGCCAAGGGTCACCGGTCCTTTGGCTTTTTTGGGTTTGGCTAGGGGTTTGATATTCTTTTCTAGATTTTTCTGCTTAGTCATGCACTCTAAATACTACTAAATCCTACCAACTAGCAATTCTGCTAAGAGAGCAGACGGTGGAGCAGGGCTTTTACATGCTCCGTACGCAGGTTCTTACCTTCCATTTTTAAAATCCAACTCCCCCCTAGCAGACTTGCACATTACTCTGTAAAGGGAAAATGGCTATTACTCCTCCCCGGCAACGGCACCAAAATGTAGAGCTGTAACTAGGGTCTCTCACACCACTAATTATCCCACATTAATAAGTCAATCTGGGAACGATTTGTTATTGCAAGGAGTAGCTCAATCCGAGGCTATTTTTCTGAGTAATGCTCAGTAGTATAGTGTTCTAATGATTCGAAAGGAAACAAATGCTAAGCTGTAACTAAACTAACTCAAAAGATAGAATCACACAAGGCAGTTGATCAGTCAAGGGTATGGAAGCAATAACCCATCCCTTTAGAAACTGATGAAGAAAGGAAATTAGAGCATGGACTTATAGGTCTGGGAGCTAAGCAGCATCTTGCTGAGGCTCACTATAGCCTTAGACCTTCTCTCACACCATAAACAACAAAGGCAGGTAAATAAAATGGTGGAAAGTAAAATGGAACAGCAATCTGGAAATGGAACAACAATAAATGGAACATCAGTAAAATGGAACAACAGTAATCAAATGGAACAACAGTAATAAAATGGAACAGCAGTAATAAAGTGGAACAACAATCCTCAATGAATTATGAAACATCAATTCTCACCCGTATGTACATGTTCTATACTACTACAGCAATCTGAGAATAATAAGTGAGATGACTACGCTTCTGAACGAAGTAATATGGCTTGCAAGTCTCACAAATACTATTTCACATGGATCTAATAACGATACCTTCAGGCTAACATTCTGTTACAGAGATAACTGAAAGATGCAACTCAAATAGATCCAGTTGTACAGTGCAGAGACATGAAATAAAGAGATCATTCACATATCAATCATAGCATATCACATAAAAGATGTATCAGATTACTTAAATAACAGAAATAAACAAATCACCGTATGATAATACAAAAGCAAGTGTCCTTCGGAGCCGGGCCCTTAGCTGCCAAGGGTACACTGCCTTAAGTTACTCCAGATGCAGAGATGAAATGAACACCAAGTCTTCTATATTAATCACATCAAAAGTATACAAAGTCAAGTCTCAATGAGGCTCAATGATCACTATTTGTTTTGAAACTTAGAGTCATAAAAAATAGTCGTCCTTCGCTCAATGGCGTGGTGCCTTTATATAACAGAAATGACGGAGGTATCTATACAATAAAAAAGATAAGTTAAAGCAGCGATCTTTGATCCTGAGGGATTCGCTAATCGTTCAATTCTTCTCTTTTCCTTCTCGCGCTCTCCGACCCGGTATCCCACATTCTTCCCCTGGGCTATTCGGCTCTAATTTTACTTGATCTCGTCCGCATCCGGTGCCCTGCTGGAGGGACAACAATTATTTTCCCTTTGCTCCTTGCTTTTGATCGACAATCCCTTGTTTCCACGTCTTCCTGCATAGAAAACGCCAATTATCAGCACTTGAGCTTCCTTTGTCTATTTTCGCATATTTTACCAAAATCCTTTATCTTCTTTAAACTCATGATACAGAAAAAGTTAGAATTGTTATTGAAAAATCACTAGATTGCTTGTCAAAAGGATACCTTCCAAGTGCTCCACACCAATGAGACTGTTTGCGTTGGAATACTTTAGGCAAATAATAAATTTAGACTTGGTTCATTTTTATAATGCCAAGAAAAAAGCTCAGCTTAGAATCAAGAATCAGTTAGGCCCTTTTGTCTGCAACACTAGGGAAGCATGGAGAGAAGCATAAATAATTTTAGAAGATCATCTTAAGTTACAAAAGAGTTTTGGGTGGATAACATATGACCCTAACAACTTTATATGTGATAGAAGAATAAAGAATAGATTGTCACCATACATTCACCATAGGGTTCCAGAGATTGAACATTTTGAAAATATGGATGAATAGAGGGAAGGGACCCTAGTAGAAAATGATAGTGAACAGGTCAATTTTGAGAATGTTATGAGAGATCTTGAGAAAACACTTGACCTGGATTCTTTTGGGCAGGTACAAAGATCAGGAATTGGTGCATCTACTGCTGGAACCTCTCAACAACCTTCACAGGAAACCAACACACCAGCCACAGGGTCATCCAAAGGCAAAGAATTAGAAACCAACATTCAAGTCATCAAACAATCTACAATGTCTAAGCAGCATGGAAATTCCAAAGAACAGGCCCAAATGCCAACTCCTCCAACTCAAGGAAATGTAGAAGAAACTCCAAACTTACAGACTGCTCTGAATGAGGAAAGAAATAAAAAGAGAGACATGAAAACTATTACCCTTGCCAGTGGACCTTCAAGACAACCTGGACCAAAAAGGCAAAGACTAAATCCCCTTTCAGAAGAGGAATTTGTTGAAGACACTATAGATAGTCAGAGAGAAGAAAGGGTAGTTAGCCAACAAACTTTTCCATTGGGAGGAACATCCACTAGGTCACAGAGACAGGAGCTAGAAAGGCAACAAAGTGTAGAGGTATCATCTTTCAGGCCACCAGGCACAAATGCCTTAGATATCAAGAAAACATTTACAGAAATAAAAGCCAGGAATGATCCATTGAGGCTTCAAATTTACAATCAATATTTGAAAATGGCCCCCACAAATCGACAAAGATTAATGTCAGCCTATGACATTAAAGAGGGCAAGATGATAATGAGCTACTTCAAGCCTAAAGTGCAACGACCTCAATCAGTAGCAGATTATCTCAAAACAAATTTGGAGGTCATGGCAAAGGATATTCATCCTATGGATCAGATTGAATTGCATAAAGAAATTGGAGAAATGATTTATTCAACTTTGACTGGTAAGGCAATGATGGCCCATAGGCTACAAAATTATTTGGATAATACAACTGCCCAACTACACTTGGAGAAAGCCTCCTCCCAGGCTAAAGATAATAGAATAAAGTCTTTAGAAGAAATTATTATTGGATTGGGACATGATCCCAAAGATGTGAAGGGTGTAGAAGTATTAATCAAAAAGAAAGATGAAGATATTGCTGCCTTGAGGAAGCAGCTAAAGCTGTCTCCTTCAAGGCATACACAGACTACTGAGATCATAAAGCAAAAATCTGAATAAGAGTTGATAGATTTACTCTTAAACCTCAATGAACAACCGAATGAGACTAAGCAAGAACTAGAAAAAGCATTGAAGGACAAGCAGGGAGAGTCGACCTCTCAGCGTCCCAGTGTGATACCAGTAGTCTCAACAGCAGTCCCCTCTACACTTGGGACAGCATTAGCACCAAACATTCCAACAGCCACAATAGAGGTGGTCACAAGTATAGCAACAACAGGAACAATAGTACTAGCATAGGGCAGCAGTTCCAATTTGAGCACAAAGGAACTAATAAAGTCAATTGCTGACATGAAACTACAAGTTTTAGAGTTGAAAAAGGTAAAAGAATAGTATGCCAACTTAGAGCAGAGGTATGATCACTCAAAGATAAATGTTGCAGAAAAAACAAGAGAGATTAAAGGATTGGAAAATAAAGTGAAATCATTAGAAAAGGATCTTACTTTTAACAAGCCTCTGGTAGAAATTAAGAAAATTATTTGGGCCAACATCACTCAATCCATAAATGATGTTTGGCCATCCATCCAAGTAATTTTTGAGTAGATTGATCTAGTAAAGGTAGCGCAAAAAGAAATCCAAAGGACAAAAGCAGAATTTGGAAGAATGCCTGAGGAAGCCAACAGGGTCATACATTTTTTGAATACTAAGAATAAGGACCAACTGGAAGAACTTGGCATTAAAGACAGAACAAAGACCATTTTAGAAGTCAAAAGGGTACTAACAAAAAGAAATTTGATGCAAAATTTAGAAAGAAGATGCCATGACATGCAGGCAGAGATCAATACTTTTATGGAGAAATTTTCCATCTTGCAGAATAAAGGGCTGCCTGGTCCTTTAGTGATTAATGATAGATTAATGAGGCATATTTATTATGTGGATAAATTAAATCAGTATGCATGCACTCAAGCAAGTTCATCAACAAGTGTATTAGGAATAAAAGCACTCCCCACAGACAAAGTTCTCTATGACAGCCTAGAGAACTTGTTCTATGTCGAGCATGAACTAAAGCACTTGTTCCCAATTTAGCCTCCATTCTTCAGGTACATAGAAACAGATGAAACCCTTAGAAAGCTTCAAAAAACCAAAATACCATAGCCAAAATGGTGGGAAGATATCCTTGAAATTTTGTGATTTATCCTTGGTGAAAGGTAAATTTTGATTTTACCACAACAAATGAGGGTAAAAAGGATAAACAGAGATAAAACAGATAAAGAGTATCAGAGGCAGGTAAAGTGTATCAGTAGGAAGATAAAAATAGAGCAGCCACCACAGAATTACACCAAGGACAGTAAGAGGCCAAATCATAGGGCCTAACTCCAGCACACTCTCAAGAATAGGGACAACAAACCATTCGGTTGCCTCATCTGTCATCTACGAAGTCATCTGGACCTATTTTCTTGAAAAATGTGATTATTCATCTCAGATTATATCTCACTTTGTTATGAGATATTTCATTGTAAAGTTTTTGTATAAATACACCCCCATTCAGAGTATTGAGTGTGGATTCTTTGACATTGCTGTAAAACTGATTATTTTGGAATAAAAAGTGTTGTTCGACAAATTTTTCATGGTTGACTGGACGAAAGATTGATGTAAAGGAATTTTCATAGGATTCATGTGTTGGACATCAAACAAATAAGTATCTTATATCTCATGTGTTAATGTTGTCTGGTTTATTATTTTCATTATGTTCCATATCTAAATATTAAAACGAAAAAGAATAATTCAGAAAGTGCGTAAGTGCAATCTGTCTTCAATCGTTTTTGTTATCAATGTTTTCTTCTGAACTAGCATAAATAATGAAATCTTAATTTCTCTTGTTTCCTAGTTTATTCAATTTAATCATTTAGTAAAGAATTCTTAATTGCTCTTTATTGATGGTTAGTCATGTTCTCTTCTCATAAAGCCTATTGAAGGATTCTTAATTTCCCTATAACCCTTTAAGTCCATTCCATCTTTTTAAGTCTCTATTTGCTCCCTGTTCAACTATCTTTCTCTGTGAAACCATCATTTATTGAGAAACCAAATCCAGTTGAGCCATTTTCCCTGACTCCATTAGCCCAATGGACTAAACTATTCAGCTCTACCCCTCTGCTATTGAACTTCACCAACAAATTCAAACAAAACCCCAAGCTCTAATAACTAGCTTAAAACCTTATCAAACAAAGCTAAAACTTAAAGAGAGAGCCCTCTCTAGACACAGATTAGCTAGATTCTATGTCTAAGAGATTGGTTTGTGGTTACCTTGGACCCTTTTCCCCTTCTTACAAGTTCTGGGAAAATCTGAGTGATAACATAGTGGCGACGATACGAGACCATATGGAACTTGAAAGGGGAGCCCTGAATCCAATGATGTCCGCCAAAGCATTATACCTTAACGACAATGAAACACCAAGGGAAGTAACACGGAAAGGCAAAGTTCCTGTTTCACAGAAAGGTGAAGTTCCCACTTCTGTAATAGGTACTTCACTTTCTAATACAAAGGATTCTTCACCAGAGATGGGAGCCGTCTCATCCATATTAGAGGAAGACATTGGGATCATAGCACTAGGAGGAGTAGCAGGAAAGTCTTTCTTAGAAGGTTCCCAGATAGGGTTCCACTGAATATCATAAGACTCATCCTCTGGGGCATGAGAGTTAGGTGGTTGGATGCTTGGAATAACAGGAAGAGTGTCACTGAAAACCAATACCTCGGGAGCAACAAAGGATGGAGACCCTTGGTCACTTGGGACAGGAGACAGGATCGGTGACTCCGCCAGGATGATTCAATTCAAAATCCTAGGAAAACTAATGAGAAGGGACCCTACTCAAACTAAACGCAAACAAGGTCTAACTCGATACATGTGATCGTGGACGAATAAATTTTAAGACACAAGGACATAACTTGACCTTTTCATCTTTAAAGAGTCAAGAAAAGGACCAAAATATGACTCTAGTTGCCTTCGAATGTTTAATGAGCCTGAAGTGACAAGTGATTAGCTGAACCTTTTCTTTTAGGGAGTCCAAAAAGGAGCAAAAGTGACTACTCTGGAGAAACTAGGCAAAAGTTTTACCAGACAATCCGTAAAACTGCATATACACCTTGGCAGTCATATGAAAACCAAGGACTTTCCGTACGACAGTCAATCTTCCTAAATGCTGTGTTCAGTGTGTTACGGTTTGTAAGGTAGCAAACATGACTTCCTATGGATAAAGGATGATAAATCTAGTGGGGTCTCCCAATATATATGCGATGGTACGTGGGAGCGAATTCCGTACTAGATTGCTATTGAGTCACAGAAGGAGGAATCACCCAACCTTGAGTGAAAACAATAGTGACTACGTTTAACGATGCTAGAGCACGTCTCTAGCCTAGACCTCTAAATAATGAGCATTACGTTCCAATGCGTTGTTAGATTTATTCAGTTCATTTTAAGGTTGATCTTGAATTATGTTTCGGTTTCAGGCCCTACCATATTTGTTACACAGTAAAATGTCACTGCCATCATGTCAGTCTCCCTACTGTGCTATAAACCACATTCACCCATACTCAT
>APFE030024585.1:8348-18544 GCA_000404065.3 Pinus taeda
AGTTTTCAAAATGATCCTGCATTCTCTTAGCATGTTGAATAGCAGAGTAAGGGCCAGTGGAGTCAAAATATGAGATTTTGGCTTGGTAATCCTGAGGTAGAGCTACAGGATTGGCAGGTAATTGCAGGGGTGCATATCTCATAGCCATATTCACAAGGTTTTGGGGATTGACAGGGATAACTGGGATAAAAGGAACAATGGGTACCACAGGGGTAATAGGTATGGCAGAACTTAGAATGTTGGTCAAGGGAGTATGTGTGGGGGATGAGGATGTGGGAGGAGGGCTTTGAGATGTGGATGGAGAACTAGGGGAATTAGGGGTGGAGCGGAAAAGGACCTTTATTGGAGTGGAGATGGGGTTGGGGTGAATTGCCTCTGGAATAAGGTCAGCAAGATTATCTGGCCCTTGCTGCTTCTTAATGAATTTGGAGATTGTATTAGGATTTTCAAAGACAGTAGGAGGGTTTGGGTCAGGATTTGCCCTGGTGTACCGAAGATTCTTCTTGGGAGCCAGCTTCTGAGATAGTCTTTTTGAGTTTTTTAGGAAAATTTGTACATCAAGGACTGGACAGGATTTTGAAAGGTTGTATGTGTCTCCAAATGAGTATAAAGATTACCTAAATCAACTCTTCCTTGAGGATGTAAGTGTTGGTACAGAGACAGCTTTGAAAGCTTCTTGACTAATATTCAGATTTCAAGTGTAGTTTTAGCAGAGATACAGTATTTTCTCAATCTTGAAGAGTTCCCCAGCGGAGTCGCCATTTATGTTAACACCCAGGTTGTTCCCTATGACTCCCCAAGGGAATATGTCCAGGGTAACCACCAACCAATCTTTGGATTATAGCTTCTAGCCCAGCTGTAATCAGAGAGGGCTCTCTCTTTAAGGTGTGTCTCTGTTCAATGGAGATTTTAGGCTAGTTATGAAGTGAAGGTTTTCTTTGTTTTATGTTTGGTTGGAAGGATGTCTTCTGAAACTTTGAAGTGTAGTTTCTGCAGGTAAAATCAGTCCATTGGGCAATGGAGTCTGTGGCTGTTGGTTATTTGAAATCTTGACTTTGATGCAACTGGAGTCACAGGGCCATGTTAGATACCTCATGAAACAAACTTTAAATTGTGATTATGGAGTGTAAACAACCAGTGAAAAGCAGTTAAGAATTTTTCACTAAGCTGGGATGTGAGAAAGGGATGTATTCCTCAGGAGCAAACTTGAATTCCTGAAATAATAAATCATTGTGATGATATAGTGTGAAATGGTAGCATTTAAGAATTACGCTTTCATTACTATAACTGAAGAAAAGACATTCACAATAGCTTAGATTGAGTTCAGGGTAATCTGTGATTAAGTCCTGGAACTATTCTTTTTCCTTGCTATTAACTGTTTAAACATGGGAAACATGAAAATATATGAAAGATAACAAACACATAACAAAGAGTTACAAGAGAAAACTTATTGAGTCATGAGATACGCAGGAATCCTGTAACATTAAGCTATACACCAGCAAAACATCAAGAGACACAGAGATTTGGAAATTCCATCATCCTTTGTATTAATTCTCTGAAGATTTACAGTAGAAGAGGAGCAAAATAGATATCAAAAGATTTCTTACATCCAATGTCCAACCCCTGCTAACAAATGCGAGGGGGAATATATAGAAGTCGACTACAAAATATCTCAGGCATTGAGTCATTTGAGAGGGAAAATATCTGCATTAACTCGTACAGAGATTGCAGACGAAAAGTTATTACAATCTTTAATGAGCTTTAAAGGCTCTTAACTCTTGTCAGAACAATTTTGACCTTTGGAGCTCACAGAGTCGGTTGAGTGCTTTGATATAGCTGCGGAATGATGTATCTGTGTAGTTGTATCTTCCTGTAGCTTCTCGGCCCTGTCACCTGTGACTGCTGATGCTGCTGTGGTGGCCGAATACTTGTGCTGAGTTGGCTGAGCCTCTTTCTGCATACCTGCCGATGTGTCTTTATCTTCCTGTGTATGAAAATTTAAATATTTTCAAAAAGCAAAATCACAATTACTGACTTTGATTTAATAGTAATTGTATCAACTCTTCCCACACATTTGGTGCAGGCAACTGATGCTTCAAAATTGACCCCATGGTCTCATTAGTCTGTATATTTGTAAAAATGGGGAGGCTCATCAAACAAATGTGTAATCTCATTCATAATAAAAAATAGATTTTCTACCCTATTGAAGAGGGTCTGCCCTGTTATTGGTCCTGTTTCTGTTGATGAACAGGCTGCCTCTGAGATCTGACTTCCTGCAAAAGTGTTTACTCTCTTAGCATATTTCTCATGTGAGAGCAACTTCCCTGATGGCTCTAACAGGCTAGGCAGACCCCTCTTTTGCAGTGCCAAAAACCTGTTCTGAAACTTGTTGATGTCTGCTTGCATGTCTTGAACTCTTCGTTCTAGGGTTTGGATCAGGTTTCTCAATGTCAGGACCCTTTTTATCAGTGAGATGGTCTCTGTCCTGTTTCCAATTCCCATTTTGATGAGCTGGGAGCTTGTTCTGTAGTTTAGCACATTTATCATTCTGGTGGCAATCTTAGGCATACTGCCTAGAGATGCCCTTGCTCGTTGTATCTCTCTATGTGCTTTTCCAATGAGTGTTATTTGCGCATGGATGGCCTCAATATACTTCCAATGATCTGTGATAGACTGGCCAATATTGCCCCACACAACCCTTTTGAGCTCAGATGTGACCTTGTCTAGTGTGAGCTCTTTTTCTAGCTCAGTTATCCTTTTCTCGAGGGCCTTTACCTCCCTCTCTCCTTCAGCCACATTCTGCTTGGACTTGTCATATTTCTCATTTATTTTTGCCAGACTTTCCTTGGCTTGATTTAGCTCAGACTTTTGAGACTCCAAGACTTGAATTTCATTCCTCAGCTTTTGCATGTCTAGGCTTTCAGCCTGCTCTGTTGTTGGTGCTGAGGTGGATGGTGCTGCCTGTTGTACCTGCTGGCTGGGAGGGGCATTGGTTTGAGAGATTTCCTCAAGATTTATTGTTTGTGGAGGTGGTTGTGAGGTTTTCCCTGCCTCCTTTTGCTGTAATGCTGCTTGCAGGTTAGCCTCTGATTCTTGCAGCTTCTCTTGAGTGTAGATGAGCTCTTTGTATAATGTCATCAGCATAGCAGCTGCATCCTTCTCTTGCCTGAGCTGGGCAACCTGTTCTGTTTGAGGATGAAGAGTTGCTGGGATTTTTAATATCTTTCTTAATGCTGCCATATCAACATCCCTCAGCTTCAGAATTTCTTGCACTGCCTTAACATCTTTAGGATCATGCCCAAGCTCTATTATAATTTCCTCCAGAGCTTTGATCCTATTGTCCTTAGCTTGAGAGGAAGCCCTTTCCAGCTCAAGCTGTGCAGCGGTGTTATTTAGGTTATTTTGCAGCCTATAGTTTACCAGGGTTTTATCTGCCAATGTGGCATAGACCATCTCACCTGTTTGTTTGTGCAATTCTATTTGATCCATTGGGTGGATGTCTTTGGAAAGGACCTCCAGGTTGGTCCTGATATAATCTGCAGCTGACTGTGGTTGCTGCACTGTTGGTGTAAAATGGCTCATGATCATTTTTCCTTCATGTGCATCATATGCAAACATGAGCCTTTGCTGGTTTGTAGGAGCCATTTTCAATAGGTGATTATATAGCTGCAGCTTTAGTGGTTCATTTCTGCTTTTGATGCCTTTAAACTATTGCTTGATGCTTTTCTCACCTTCCCTCCTTTGTCTTGAGGAGCTGACTTCTCCTACTGCTGTCCTGTCTTGCTCTTGTTGGAAAGAGCTGGCTGAGGCCTCCATGCTGGGCAGGCCTGTTCCTAAAGTCTGCCCCATTGGCATTTCTTCTTCAGAGAAGAGGTTTAGTCTTTGCCTCTTCTCCCCTTGAGTTGGTGATGCTGTAAGGGGAGTCTCTCTGTCTCTTTTTTTGTTCACGTCCTCTCTTTGAGGGGTTTGGAGGACGGAGGAGTTAATCCTTGAATCTTGCCTTGGGGGTGCCATTTGTGCTGGTTGCTGCTGTATGGCCATTGGGGCCTTTGTTGTCTGTTCCCCCTGTACCTATTGCTCCTTTTGCTGTTGTACCTATTGGGGTGGCTGCACCTGTCCCTGTTGTGCCTGTTGCTCTTCCATGTCCTTCTCCTTGCCTTTGCTCTGAGCTTGCCTTGTGGTTTGGACTGCCTCCTGATGTGCTGCAGATGATGAGGCAGCTACTCCTGCTTGAGGCTTTGGCAGAGTGACTACCTGTGGAGGAGATTCCAAGTCAGCCAATTTTAGAAGATGCCTTCTATCTCTTTCATTCAGTTCTTCTTGTGTGACCGGTTCCTCTAGTGTGCCCCTTTTCCATTTTGGTTGGTTGGCAAATTTTTCAATGTGGGGAAAACTCACATGGTCATAGCTAGAGAGCTTATATTTCAGCCTTCAGAATGATATGGAATGATTAGGGTCATAGGGCTTCCAAAGAAAGCTGTTTTTCAGGCCAAGGCATTCTAGCTTTCTATCAGCTTCTTTCCAGCCTACCCTTTTGTTCAAGACAAGGTGGCCCAATTGATTTTTCACCTTTAGTTGTGCCTTCTTGCCCTTGCTTGCAAAGTGTACCATATCAGCATTCCCAAATTGCCTGAAATATTTAAGGGAAAATAGTCTCATAGGCACATACTTGGGCAATCTGTATGGGGGTAACTCACACCCATATATTCTGATTACGGTGTAGTGTTGGTAAAAGTACCAATCCCCTATGTTGTACACCTTGGATAACTGCAGGATCCTCTGCATCTCATCAGTCAGTCTTGGAGGAGGCGAGCTTAGGAATAAAGACATGGCTGGGTGGATGAAGAGGTCTATGAACTCATAGTAGGTATATGGAGAGTAGGTTCTGCTATGAAATACTGAGGTCCAGTACACTACTGACCTTGGATTTCCTTCTCCATCTGTTCTCTTAACAACGAAGGAGAACTTCTCATGTTGATAATATAGAATGAGGTGGTAGATGTAGGAGTTGTATATGAACACCTTCTTTCTTGAAAGGTTCAAAAACTGCTCATGCATCTTATCTGATATATATGTGGCATAATCATAATAGATTGGACTCTTGCTAGGGGAAAACATAGTCATCATCACTAGTACAGTTTCATCAATAAATTCAAGTGATTTGTACCCCAAAATGGAACTGATCATGTATGCAAGATCTACACCCAGTTGATTGAGGTAGCCATCAAAAATAGGAGGGTACAGCACAGTGTCAGAGTTTGTAATGAACAATTGGTTGAGCTTTATGATTTGTGCATCTGTTAGCATCTTAGCTCCTTGGTTGATCAAATCCAATAGAGACAAGGGGACCAATTTCTTCTAGGTCTTGAACTGCAACATCTCTCTAATGGCCTCAGGGGTCATGTAGAATACCACTGAGCCTGAAGGGTCAAGCACAGCTCTTTGCATGGGGTCATAGCAGACAGCATATATATGAATCGGGTCAGGGAATTGGTTGACCTGAGGGAGCTTGAATATTGGTAGGAAGGAATCCCAAATGCCTAGTATGTCTGTGCCATCCTTATGTTTGGCCTTAAGCTCATTCAACAGGTGTAGGTGGAACTTGCATTTTGATGAGGAGTCCTCTGAGATTTGGTAGTCCAGGTTTGCCAAATCCTGCCACTCCAGCTCTCTTTGAGGGGCATTTAAGGGAGCAACATTGAGGGCAACTTGTGCAACTGGAGTCTCCATGGTCACTTGGATTATGTTTTGTAAATAAACTGTTGTTTCTTAGACTGGGCAATAGTAAAGAGCATTGCCTGAGTAAAGAGGTAAAATTGAAAAATGCAGGGTAACAGGGCAAGTCTGCAGCAATTGAAATACTGTATTAGTCCCTTGAGAAGGCAAATATTAGTCTTTAACAGACCTTTCTCAACAATTTGAGTGCAGGTTCTGGGTTTTAGTTCACGACTGCGTGAACAAGGAATGCGGGTTTTCAGTGAAAGTTTAGTCTAAATGGCTCAGCTGATGAATTTCGACCGTTAACTTTTCAAGAGGGAGCTGGGTGCAGGTAATTTTCTAGTGAATTACGTGTTTTCTGCGCTCAAAGTGATTTTTTGTTATTACAGAGAAAAACCAGGTTTTAGAGAAGTTTGCACGGACAAATACCTGGTAAATCGATGGCCTGGGTCGGAAAAGCAGGTGGGTAGGCGCGCTGAGGATATCCTGGTTGTTTCGAGCAAGTTGGTGAAGTTTTGGTCGTAAAACGAATGCAGAGGGTGCAACAATGTTTTTGGCAAAAAGTGCAAAGAACGCGCAAAAATTGACAAAATATGGCTTTTTTGGGTCATTGGCGCCTTTTTTTAAATGACGTCAGCATGACGTCACCAGGTGGGTCAGGGTGGGATGACCTGGCGGCCTGTGAGTGGTCCACAGGGGTGGTGAGATGGCAGACAGGTGGACCAGTGGTGGGCGGGGCACACGGTCGTGGTGATGACGCAGGCAGCTAGGCAGCGCTCACATTGGCAGACAGGTGGCGCAATATCGGACCACCTCCTATACGGCGAGGAATCTGTCAAAGAGGGCTCCGATGGAATTTGGAGGCGACGCATGGACCCCGCGTGACATCAGCGTTTGACAGATATCAGACGTCAGAGCCGATCCGAAATTCGTGTCGACCGTTGGATTTAAAAGGCTTGATCGGACGGTCGACGGGCCCTTGAGTCGCACGTATGATACGGCATCGGGCGGGAATTAAATAATGTTTTCCGTGGTATTTGCGCCCGGTGGGACCCTTAGGAAATTCAACGAATTTAAATGGTTTTCAATGTATTTCTTTGTTAAATCATATATAGCTGCAAACATTGGGAAAAAGGGCGGAAACTATGGTTTATAAATGATTTTTTTGCAAAATCGCTCAGGGTATCAAAAACTTTGGATAAGCAGGTTTTTAATGAAATTTTCATGCAAAAGCGCGAATAGGTCCCGACCTTAGGATAAGGCGGAGAAAGTGGGGTTTAGCATATCTTTTGCTTTTGAGCGGGTGTAAGGGTGCAAAAAGGTTTTTTAAGGGTTTTTAGGCAAAGTGAAGGATTCAATGGGCCAATGACTTCTGGGGAGATAAGAGGTTAGGCTTGGGTTCTTGAGCTTAACCAGGTGTTAATCCAATTCCCTAGTAGTGAACCATATGGCTATAATGCCAAGGAGGGGGTATTTATACAATGCTTAGGATTTATACACCATGGTGTTATAATAGTAGGGAAAGGGAAACATAGGGAGATAGATAATAAAGGTTAGAGGTTAATATGGAGGGAGAAGGTGAATGAAGAGTGATATTACTAAGTTTTCTTGAAAACAACTTAGTTTAAAGAGTAGATCAAAATGAAAAGAAATTTGCACAAGAAATGTGGCTTTTAAAGGCCATACGGACCAACATAAAACCTTGAATCTCTCTTATAAACACACCTTGTGAAGGGAGGTTAGTAATGAGTTATGAATCAGGAAAAGGGAAGTTAGACATGCTTCACTATGTTGTTTTCCTTGTATTTGATTAGCAAAATTCAGCTTGGAAGGAACACCACTTCTGCAACCCCATCTACCTACCCAACTATTTTGCCTAGCATTTTTTGTTTCTTCTTGGAGGGTGCGCTTGGACTTGCAGACCCTTTATGTGCCTTTTCTTTTCCATTGGCTTTTTCCTTTGATTTCCTATCTAGCACTACCCTTATTTCTTCCAAGGCCCCAGATTAAGTAGTTGGGAACCTTAGTTTCTCTGCCTAACAACTGATCTGCCAAGATTAAACAGTTTGGACAGATTTCTTTCTCTTTTCTACAACAGAAAAATTGAAACATGGCATGATCCAGATTAGACTTTTGGACCATCCATCAAAATTTAATAGATATGAAGGCATGTACACACCTTGCCTTTCCTTGGAAATATGGGATCTTTGAATCAGCAAAGCAGAGCATATTTGGCATTTAAATTTTCCCATGATGAAATATGAAACCTATTGGTATAGGTATCCAACAGGAACAAAGGCATATGTTGAAGCCACCAACTTAAGTGTGATATTCTTGATAGCTGAGAATGAGCACATGTCTAAGGAATTGCAAGTGGCCAGTAAGAGATAAGAGAAGGCTACAGCATCCACCAGAGAAGAGTGGAAGAAAGCGATACTTGATGAAGTATCATCACTTAAGACAGTCATGTGGAAGTTGTATTAAAGGATTTTCACCGTGAATAAGATAGTTGTCCGTCTTAATGGGTGGTAGCAACAATGCGCTAGCAGAGCACACATCTTGACAGACATACACACTGTTGTTGATCACATGTACATATGGACAATGAGGTACAAGGGATCCCCATTGTACTTGCCAAAGATGTTGAAGTGAAAGGCAGTGGAGTAGAAAGCATGCATCTGGAGTTAAGTTTGGAAGTATGAGGAACTCCCACATCTCATCACCAACTTATAGGCTTCACATGCATGATTGTTCAGGAGCATGGATGTTATTGCACACATGCATGAGATCCCATCCATTGGCACACTGACTGAGGTGAAATCAAAAAACTAATTCCAACTAGAGCTAGACATGTACTTCGAGCAATTGATGTGCATAGCCACCAATGCAGATTTGCAGGTGAGAACAAACACTATGCACAAGTATGTCACTTGTCTGGATGCACTAAAGACCATGATGCGCATGCCACATGACGAGTTGGAAAAATATGCAAGGTCAATGTACCCGGATGCTATGGAGGCAAGCGTTCACTTTTAGAAGGATGTCACCACTGTGTACGCATGCACCATATTAGACTACCAAGCTTGGCATCAGTTCACCACAAACAATCATCAAGAGCATGTCGATGAGTTAGTCTTCCCACGGTTGTCTGAGTCTTAGTGATGTCTTTTCCAACTTACTCAAGCCCATTTTTGTCTCACATGGGTACATGTGTAGATTGTTTTGTAAACATGTTGTAAAGTGAAAGACCAAGTGTCAATAGTATAATGTAAATAGTCATGTGTAAGTTGAAGAGTCATGAGGGTAGCTCAATAGTCACAAAGGAGAATGTCAAAGGTCACCCCACCCTTTTCTATATATAGAACCTCATAACTCATTGTACAGGCTTTTGGGAGCCAAGCTTATGATACATATAACTTAGAGAATGCTTGGAGTGTATTGTAACGAGACTTGGCTTATCCACAGTGCAGAGCAAGTACATCTCTTTGGAGGAGGAGGCGGAAGTGATTGTAACATTCCACTATTGGAGCTAGTGGCTATCATGGTTATATGTATGTTTGGATCTTTCACTCTTTCAATATAATAGAGCCAACATGTTTCATGCATGTATTTTTATTCTAGTTTGACTATTTTGGTTACCTTAACAATGTATGTAGTTGTAACTTATGCATGTATGTATGGACTATTATGTATGTGTATGAATCTTACCGAAGTGTCTTGTTGGTTTAACTGGCCACTTTGGATTGTCAACTATTCTGCTTTCCATCTTATGATGTGTCTTAGCTCGTGTGTTCTCTTTCAGGTTGCGTACTATTACAGGCTTCTAAGGGACACACTCCTTTCCCTTTCTCTGTGTTAGAGCTTCTCTATGCATTCCCCCTTGGCTTGCTCCAAGGTCACACCCTTGCTTTCAAGAAATAAATCTTGCTTACCTCTGTGCACAATCATAGTCAAGATGATATCATACTACCAACTGTTGGGACTCCTACTCCAAACTGTCTAAGGTCTGTTTAGGACTTATTACCGGGGAGATCCCCTGATATGTTGGCGGGTCCAGTACCGTAAACATTTCTGGCACTAGAAGGAGGGCCAAATGTCAAGCTGAGTCCTCAAAATTTATTTTGAATCTTCACATATTTACCATGACTAACCACATAATTTCTCTTTCGAAGTGTATGTCTTATGGAAATGACTTTGAAATCTTAGAAGAGTTCTAGAATGACTTGTCACGTAAAACATATGATGTTGAAGGTGGGGCATCCTTTCTTAGACACATAATTTCCATCGTAGGTTCTTGTGAAAGGCATGAAATCCATGAATATTACATGATTTATGCGTTGTTCACATTCACACTTCGAGGGCACCCATTTCTATGGTGTATCACGTTGCCTAAGAAATCTATTTACTCTTTCCATCAGTTATTCACAAAGATAGCCTGTGCTTTCAATCATTTTGAATGTAAAGAACTCAATAAGAAA
>APFE030024586.1:8028-18535 GCA_000404065.3 Pinus taeda
GAAAAATGTTCAAGAAGTGAAAGATCACATCGAGCATCGAGAAATGAATCCGACCATATCTTGTAAAGGATTGGAAGAAATTACCACCCCCCAAACTCTAGAGATAGAAGGACATATCAAGAAGAAAATGGTTCAAGCAGTGAAAGATCACATCGAGCATCAACAACAAATTCTCCAACTTTTAAAGGATAACGCCACTTCGGTGCAAAATCAAACGAAACAATAGGTAGATCAACATAATAGTGAAAAATGTTTTGATGTAGGTGATTGGGTATTTTTACTGCTACATCTCAAGCAAGATATTTATGAGAAGGAAATGTTGGCAATACTACATGCACTTAAAAAATGACGACCTTACCGAATGAGAAGACTCTTCAAGGATGAGGATGTGGAAGCATTGTTTTGTGCTATTTCTATTATCCAACCAGATTGGATAAACGAAGCAAGGGATGAATGGAAGAAGGATGAAGAAGTATGGGCACTTATCCAAAAGTTGCAAAAAGATCCCAATTCAAACAATATTACCAGAAATTGAAGAGGAAGGAAAAACCATATTGGAACCTGGAGTAATCACAAAAACAAGAACCCGACAACTACGAAATCGATCAATTTCAGAGTATCTCATCAAGTGGAAGAATTTACCCACTGAAGATTCCACATGGGAGGACAATAATTTTATACAGAAGCATCAGGAACTACTCAAGCGTTGAGGACAACACTTTTTGAAGGAGAGGGGCATGTTAGGCCCCTATACTACTAGTGCAACCCCTTATTATTATTAGTACAAACCTATTATTATATTGATGTACCCATGTAGTGCCCATATTGTTACTATTGTGCCCCATAGAAGCCCACTATTGTTATTATTGTGCCCTTACATTATTATTGTTATGTAGGCTCTGATTACATTATGACCCTTAGACTCCTATATATAGAAAGGAGGTATTTTCATTTGTATCATCCAAGAATTGTTCATTTATGTAATGTAGAGGAGGTTTCCCCCTCGAAGAGGCTGAATTCTAAGGCATTGATCTATCTTTTCTATCTTTTCTTGAGCTGGTTTCATAACATAATTCAACTTTGGGAAGAGAAACATTGGCCCATGGACACATGTTGCTCTTAGATTTCCCAAAAAATGTCGTTTCAGGCCTCAAAATGTCTCCGGAAGTTCAGGACCCGAAAAACTGCTAAAAATAGTAAACTATGCTA
This sequence comes from Pinus taeda, assembly GCA_000404065.3. Classification (NCBI taxonomy): domain Eukaryota; kingdom Viridiplantae; phylum Streptophyta; class Pinopsida; order Pinales; family Pinaceae; genus Pinus; species Pinus taeda. The sequence goes on from APFE030024586.1 coordinate 9,238, forward strand.
CAATTAAGCAAGCTGAAAAACTGAAAGAGATAGTTGTGGGTGTCCATGTGGGACAGGTAGGTGGCCACCAACATTTTGATAGGATCTCCTACCCCCTCATCTTTCTTTTCATCCACCATGGGAGGTCGTCGGGATTTGCGAGGCTAGTTTTGCAAAGGTTCGACCATTTCAAGCCCTAACTCCTTATATCCTGACCTCGTTGGGGACATGCAAAGAAAAACAGAGAAAGAGCAGACTGCTCTGATACCACTGATCTGAATTTAAATAAGAATGCAACAAATTACAGAGATAACCATAAATACAGAGATGTAGCAAAAATAATGCTTCATTTCATTAATGTAAAATACTGCAATATGCTTACAGACGGAAATGGAAATACACCAGTTAGGGCAATGGTAGCTTATCTCTCAGAAGAGATGTGGTGGCTACATGCCTCAAAAATGTGTTACAATTAGGCTAAAAGGCCTATTTATTGTTGAGAAACAACGGGAAAACCTAAACATCCAAAAACCTAACCCTAGGAGATGAAATGCAAAACTATGGGCCCAGTTTTGGGTAAATTGGTACATCAACTTCCCGGGGTCTTAACTTTGGTATACGATCTTCGTTTGACACACACAATAGCTTGTTATAAAGATCTATCTGAGGACTACAACTTTGGGAAGAGAAACATTGTACTATGGGCACATGTTGCTCTTATATTTCCCAAAAAACATCGTTTCGAGCCTCAAAACGGCTCTGAAAGTTTAGGACCCAAAAAACTGCTAAAAATAGTAAACTATGCTACAATTAAGTAAGCTGAAAAACTAAAAGAGATAGTTGTGGGGGTCCATGTGGGATAGGTTGGTGGCCACCAACATCCACCTGGATCATTCCTCTCCCCTTAGGAAGCAATGGTTCCCATTGCATTGAGTTCCTCCATCTACTGAACTTGGTCCCTAGTGACTTGTTTTTCAATCTCTGATGTGTCCAGTACTAGTGGGAAGCATGGTAGAGGGCAGTGGGCATTGAACACTCAGTGAAAGTGAAGGAGTGGGGGAATTTTGTACTCCAAAGCATTATTCCCCACAGCCTTGGTACTGGTGTAAGGACCATGTTGCTTCTAGTACTTATCATTTTTCAGAATGGAGCGGTGATATATCGGTCCATTGGGTAGAGGTGTTCTGGGAGTCAGATCGAATGAATGCTTGACCTGGCATTACAAAGGTACCCTTGTGGGTGGGGAGAAGATGTTCATGTGTTCTTTGATGATCGTATCCATCTGCTACTGCTCCTACATGGAGGAACCCTTCGCAAGGGTCATGTATGTGGCGATGATCTTCCCATTACTTTGGGAGTGAACCAAATATAAAATGAATTTCCTAGTCTGGGAGATGAGCTTGCTACATTTATTAGCAATGATCAAAGAGGTGGAGATAGGTGGGGCTACCTACGATATCCTGTATAATGAATTGACCACATAAATAATAACAGTACGAGGACTTGACTCATACACAACATGTCACCTTCATAAGTATGGTTAGCCTAATAATACATCACAAACATCTAGAGGTGCAACATCACACAATACCTCATCTGTGAAGGATTTGATGTTGTAGGGAAGGCAGCACTGCTGACGAAATCAAAGATATCATCCTTGGTGGAGCCACCCAATACTATACAGTTATAGGTGTGGTGTAGTTGGTAGGACCAACCACTTCATGACCTCAGCTGAAATGAGGTTCTTTTGGCTACCACTATCGACAATGAACTGCAGTGGTGAACCTTTCACCCACATCTGTTAGTTGAAAATATGCTCCCCCTCCTCTGGATCTTTGGGCTGATTCTTCTGGACCTTGGCAGCGGCAACAGTTGCGCTGGGCTGTGCATCAATGATTTGCATCCCTTTGTCATTCCGCTTGTTTGGTTCTGACTTAGGGTCAAAACATGCATATGATTTTGAAGCCTTCAACTCAATCACCAACAACTACTTGGCTTGACACTCACTTGCTTTGTGAGTGGGGCTCTTGTGGAACTCACACCGCTTTCCTGTGTCCTTCCTCGACTTTGTGGTGTTGTTCATTTCTTGCGGCTTCGACGGGTTATCTTGGGTCACCCCATATTAGCTTTGTCCTTTGTGTTATAGACATTTTTGGGCACTTCAACCCCAATCATAAATGTCCATAAACTGAGGGCTCTTAAGTCCCTAAAAGTGTTTCTTCACTACCTAAACGAATAAGGTCAACTGATTACATCATCTCCCAAAAGTTCTCCACTGAAAACTGCTCATAAATGGTCAAAACTGGACCATACTGAAAGCTCAATGTAGAGGGTGCAATGCATATCACCTTCACAATGTACAAGGTGCGATGCATACTAATTTTCTCCTCTGTAGGGTGCGATGGTCGGGAATGGACAAATGGCAGGGACAAAAATGCGAGGTGGAAGATCATGGAATCTTCCAGAAGCTTCCCCTCTGACACTTGCCACTCCATTTTCAACGAGGGATGAGTAAGAGATCATCATTCTCCAAGTGGAAGTAGGAACTATCAGAGAGAAGACACTAATCAAGATCCAAAAAGATGACTCTCCTCTCTGTAATCATCTATAAATGGATCCCTCATCACAGAGATCCACGGGGCTGGAATTTTGTAACTTATAGAGAAGTGATGTTGGTATTCTGGTGTACATTCATAGTGTTGGGTGATCTACCTTTGCTTGAGGTGAAGAAGGGCTTCTTAGCTGGAGGATGATGCTACGTCAGAGCACATGGTTGTAATATTCTTTCTACTTTTCATTTGAATAAAGCTATTCTTGTTTCCTTCCATATTCTTGTGTACTTGTTTATATATGCTTGTATATGGTTAATGCACATCTGATCCTGCATTATTTATGAATTTAGATCCTTGTTTCTTGCATAGTGGTGTGATGATGTGATTCCACAGGTCCTTTTGAAGCTGAGCATATAAAGAAGAAGCGACAAAACTCTATCAAGAAAGAAAGGAAATCTAGTGCAAGACTCAGGTTGGCCCTCTTGGTTCCCCTCTCATCTATTTTCATAAAAGGAATCAATAGTAGACTTTGATTGTTTATTTCTAAGATAGCCACCCATCTTAGTGGGAATAGTAGCATCCGAGTGGACACTATTCCCGTGTAACAAAATGGCGACTCCGCTGGGGAGCGACTACATTACTTGTTAGCCTATCTATCCTTGTTTCTTTTATAAACATACAAACGGATCCTGAAGTGAAGCCAGCTAGCCTTCGAACTGCATTTTTCATACAAATGAAAAGTAGATCAATGCTGCTTCAGTCAATCTCCATGTTTTGTTTATGAATTAAACAATAGATCTGCAAGCAATCTAATTGCCCTAAGTGGTGGCTCCAGTAACCTCTTAGATCACCCCTGTGTTTTACATACACTGATCCTTACTTATTCAGCCTAAACACCTAAACTAGATTGCAAACTGTGAGTGAAATCTCGTTCAAAATCTCGCACTGCTACCATCGCACCCTACCTTCAAGGCAGCCTGTATGCATCACACTTCCTGAATGGAGTAGGTGCGCTGCATACTGAGTTCACTGTGTAACAGGTGCGATGGTCAGGGAGGATTGATTTTGCCCTTCGGTTGTGGATTTTTTCTCACTGTTTTCAGTCTTATTCATGAGTTTTGCTGTCTATAGTCAGTGTGCTTCTGTGAAAACCCCCTTCTCTTGCATTATTCCACCTCCTTAGTGCAAATAACTATAAATGTTTTTATGTATTGTGCATCGTTTTAGTTCTCTTTTGCAAAAAGTAGCATAGTTGAACTGTCGTCTCTAGATCTGAAAGTGTCGTAGATGTCATTTTAAATTTTAGGAAACAATTTCATTGTTTTATATATTCGATTATACATTTACTGTTGCATAGGATTTGAATTACTAGTTTTAAAGTGTCGAAAAGCAATTTCCATTTCAAAATCACAAAGTGTCTCTCTTGCTTTCACTTCGTTTTGAAAAAGAATTTTGTTGAGTACAGTTGCTTTAAAAGTAATTCAGTTTTTCACATAGCTTTCTTAACATCACTCACACATTAAGAGAGCTGAAAAACAAATACATGCATGTGCATTTTCATTTTGAATGCTTGGCTTGATTTAGGACTATGCATATTAGCGTGTGCTTTGTGCTCTATGAAGAAAAGACGCTTGAATTTCTTCCCTTTAGTAGCTAGGATTTTCATTGCTGAAAGAAGATAAAACATCTGTTTATCATCTTAGACTGCATTTAGGAATTATACATACATCACGTGGTGAACCTAAAAGGAAAACTAGTAAGAAAGATCAACTTAAAATAAATTCAATGAGTCTAACAATGCTTTGGAACTTAACGCACAACATCTAGAGGTCTAGGCTAGAGACGTATTCTGATGTTGTAAAGATTGGTAACTATTGCTTTCAATGTTGGTTGGGTGATTATTCTACTCTGAGATAGAAAGTGCCAGTACGGACTTGTGCTCCCATGTACCGTCGCGTATATATTGTGAGACCACAATAGGCTGCATCCTTTATCCTTAGGAAGCTGTGTCTGCTGCCCTACCGATCGTAATCCACTGAAAACAGCATTCAGGAAGATTGATTGTCATATCGTAAAAAGTATTCTGCAGTTTTACGATTGGTTTGGTAATCTTCTCTACCTAGATCTACAGAGAAGTCCATTTTGCTCCTTTTCAGACTCCTTAAAGGAAAAGGTCCTCTGAGCACTTGTCACTTCAAGCTCAATAAAAATCGAAGGCGAACTAGAGTCATCTTTTGTTTTTTCTCGACTCTTTAAAATTGAAAAAACAAGTTGTGTCCAAGAGTCTAAAAATTTATTTTAATCGGAATAACGTCACAAATTCCCCCATTGATCTTCAGGTTGAGAAAATGGAGTCTACCAACCAAGGATTTCCCCATGAAGGAAATCCTAGTCCTTTCTCCTCTTGGGGAGATGTTGGTCCACCCCATATGGCCCCTTTGTCACTTCCAGGATTGACAATTGGTTTGTCGGTCTGGCTCTTCTGTACCTCTGTCGTTCAGAATCCCATAATTCTTGAAAAGTCTAATCAGCAAGTAGACGACACTAGAGTTCCCTCCCAACCTTCTACTTTGTCTGATTCTCCCTCTCCTCCTTCTTCCTCGCTTGATAAAGCCAATAAAGCTAAAAGTCAAGTAACTGAGAAGAAGAAGAAGTAGAAAGAGAAAAAAGAAAAGAAGAAAAAGGAACCAAAATTGAAAGGGAGCAACCAAGTATTGTCTAGCAAAAATTCACACACCACACAGTCAAAACCTAAATCTCCTTGCGTCATTTGCAATGGAGACCACTATCACCGAGATTGTCCCTACATCCCTCGGATCTTAAGGGACTGGTCTCCTCGTTTGCACAATTTGGTAGCATCAACCACTGGCAATCACATTGAATGCTCACCATCAACCAGCGAAAGTGAAGCACATGGACAAATAAGGAATCCTAAACTTCCTTGTAAGTTGTGTGAAGGCGATCACGCCGTCCACCATTGTCCCTTCCTTGAAGAGGCTAAAAGAGTTTTGGATAATCATCCGGTTTCACCGTTACCACTTCCTCTTGGATATCAAAAAATCTTGCTGAGCCCTCCACCGGTTGAAAATTTGGCTGGCCCATCCTTGTGGTTAGCCAAAGAACCTATCGTTGAAAATGAACCCTCTGAATCCATACCAAACGAAAGTCAGAGGGTCGATACGGCAGTTGACCCGGTCTTTCCTTTAGAGTGTCCATCTTCGAATGATACCGTCACTGATGAATAAGAGGACGAAACTGCTCAAATTCTTTTCATCAACACTGACTCCGATGAGCTTGGAGGCAGTCCTCCTGTTCCTTTACCGCAGGAAGGAAGTTCATCAGAGTCATATCTGGCCGTTTATTCGGTCCCACCACCAAGCAACCTAGTTGTTTCCTTTAACTGGAATCTACTAGGCAGACCCCGTTTACCAGCCAGTGTACCAATCAGAATCATTGTACAAGCTTACAGAATGGTCATGGTTGATACCATCATTGATGAAGGGGCTTCTGTGAGTATCCTTTCCTCAACTGCTTGGAAAGCGCTTGGTTCACCATCGCTTTTTCCTGAAATGAGAAATCTAACAGGCTTCAACAAGGGAACCAGTCGACCTTTAGGGATCCTTCCAAATGTGCCCATTACTTTGAGAAGGAAAACTGTTCACATGAACATTATGGTAGCTCAAGGACCTTTATATTATAATCTACTCCTTGGATGCGACTATATTTATTGCATGGGAGCCATCGTCTCCTCACTCTTTAGAGTAATGTGTTTTCCGCACGAAGGCAGAATGGTCAAGCTAGTGGACCAAATTTCATTCCCCGGATCACATATCGCAAATAGTCAAATGCCATCCCTAAATGGTCTTTTCACGCAGGAAATGTCTCATCGATATCCAGTCCGTCCACCTGATGAGCGCGAGTGATTGAGGAAGATGTGACTGAAACCCAGGGGGCATGCACCCTGGTCTGTTTTGGCAGGAAAACCTTGGGTATAGAGTGGATTTCCGTGAGGGATATATGACTAGTCTGATGCCCGTCCTCACAGGAATTGGATTGGACTAGAATAAGATACCTTCGTTAAGGCTATGCTAAGTGGCATGCGGTCGCACCACTCCCCTTTTTCTATCTTGATAGACATCGTCAAGAAAGCATTTTATCTGCTACGTGGACGAAACTTTCTTGGTAACCTGGGAATTTTTCGCTATACCTAGGGGCATGCAAACCTTTTGTAAGCAAGTGAGAAATGACCAGCTAACGTTAGCTCTATGATTCCGCTAACTTCAACCGCCTAGGTTGGGTGAGTGGCCAGAACCATTCACCTTTGTAGGGGCAACCTGCACACCGAAAAAGTAAAGGAAAAAATTTTCCTACCTAGCCTTGGTGGTGATATTAGTAGTTGAGTAGAGAGGCATAGTTGGTCATTCCTAGCATGCATACAAGAGGCTTCAGGGCAAAGCTTCAAAAGGTGCAAGCTCCATAAAAAATGGCATATTGAATGAGATGTTTCTTATCATATGACTGGCGAGCAATGTTGTCGCAGAGTTCAACCTCGTTAAAAAATAAACTCTCCACAAGAAGTTTTAGCACATAGTTCAAGCTCTTTAAAAAATAAACATAAGTCATGAGAAAGTGTTTCCCCCAACATTTAAGCTCATTAAAAAATGAACTGGTAAATAACCATTGTGAATGCCTTATCGCCAGCTTTTGAGCCTTGGTCGTGTTCTCGCCATCACCACCACTCTGTTTTTAGCCGATCATTCACCCCCATATGATTGTTTACCCCTTTGAGGAACATCTACGAAGAGAGATTCTGCTAGCCATCCTTGTAACACTGCCATGATTGGAAAATTCCAAATCTTACCTGGAATCAGCTGCTACACGAAACCATCAATTGTTCCTCGAAAATGAGTCTTCTTTAAGCTCTTTTTACCTGACTCGTAAAATATGAAAAGATTGCCAAGCGATTGGCCTCTCCGGCTCGTTAAAAGGTGTCAGAAGTTCTATCCCTCTAGATTTTAATCTTTTTTTAGACCTGAGGGATTATTACAGAAAAAGATCGAGAGCTTGTCTTGTTCGACTCATTAAAACTATCGAAAATTCATCCCTTCCATATTTTTACGCTTTTTCGAACTTAAGGGATTATACAACGAAAAAGAATCTTCAGAGTCTTCTTTCCGTTTCTTACAAACTCTCTAAAATTGAAAGAGATCGAGTTATCTTTGTCATTAAACTCGTTAAAACCAAATAGCGACAAACTCATCCAACAGGACGAGAACGAGTTTCACTGTCGCTAGACTCACTAAAATATAGCGACAGGTTCACCCGAAGGGCAGATTATAGAACAAGCATATGTTATCCTCCTCAAGCTTGGCAGAAATAAAGAGGTACTGGTCAGTAATGACTGGGGAAAATTGGGAAGAAAACAAGAAGAAACTTTATTGGTAGCAAGTTGCTCTTGAACATGACACTTTCCTTCCGCATCCATGTCGGGTTGGGTTGTTTCGTTCACTGGTCATCACCATTAGTCCATCACACCATCCATCTTTGGGGTTAATGCTACCAATCCATCGTTAGTGTCGCCGATATGTTCAAGAAAATTCATTTAGACAATTCGCCTATGTCTCACCCACTGCAATACATTCATGCTCCATTCCTTCATGAACACCACCCTGAACCCTGTATCGTCAAATTGTTTTCACCTCCAAAATCATTTACTTCGTTCCGTGTCATTGACGTGGGATTCATTAAGGCCCTCCTGCAACAGGTCACTTCTTGTCGACATCAACTCATTATCCAAGAAGTCGACCTAGGAACAACCCTTTCAGTACTTTGAAGCTTGCATGCCTCAATGGCAAGTTTCTCACTTCGGGCGACAAGTTTACATCAATGGCCTTCGACTAAAAATTTTTGCGTGGTGTTCGATGCCAAGTCCCATTTTCACACCACGTGAATTGTATTTTCGTACCTTGAGGGTCATCATCATTATCCGTGATTCCTCTCGCGCCTATTAAAAACTTACATCATTGGTTGGTAATCAGGCGATGTCTTTCCATGTTTGACTCCATAACATCTTTTCACATGGATCGACTTGTACTTCGGGCAAAGATTAAACATGTTTGAAGACCCCAGATATAGTTTCATCCATTCGGGCTGCGATATATTCAGGAAAATAAACACATGAAATGTACATCATTGATGCACAGATAATCATCCAAGCCAAAGGATGATGGCTCTACCAGAATCATCAGTCTGCCACACAGATGGTTGTCTGTCCTATGTACATGAAAATGAATTTATAAAGTTAAGCATGGGAATGCCCACCTCAGCTAGATCATGAAAAAATGTTGTGAAAATAATGTATTGTATTGTATCTTATTACAGGTCACCTCCCAACTCGGAAAAACTTCGGATCCTCATAGTAAAAAATTTCACTCGACATGAAAAAAGATTAATGATCTCATGATTTAGGGGGCAACTGTTATAGACATTTTTGGGCACTTCAACCCCAATCACAAATGTCCATAAACTGAGGGGGCTCTTAAGTCCCTAAAAGTGTTGCTTCACTGCCTAAAGGAAACAAGGTCAACTGATTACATCATCTCCCAGAAGTTCTCCACTGAAAACTGCTCATAAATGGTCAAAACTGGACCATACTGAAAGCTCCATGCAGAGTGTGCGATGCATATCACCTTCCCAATGTACAGGGTGTGATGCATATTGTTTTTCTCCTCTGTAGGGTGTGATGGTCGGGAATGGACAAATGGCAG
>APFE030024586.1:18806-31447 GCA_000404065.3 Pinus taeda
CCTCATCACAGAGATCCAGAGGCTGGAATTTGTATCTTATAGAGAAGTGTTGTTGGTATTCTGGTGTACATTCACAGTGTTGGGTGATCTAGCTTTGCTTGAGGTGAAGAAGGGCTTCTTAGCTGGAGGATGATGCTAGGTCAGAGCTCATGGTTGTAATCTTGTTGCTACTTTTCATTTGAATAAAGATATTCTTATTTCCTTCCATATTCTTGTGTACTTGTTTATATATGCTTGTATATGGTTAATGCACATCTGATCCTGCATTATTTATGAATTTAGATCCTTGTTTCTTGCATAGTAGTATGTTGCTGTAATCCCACAGGTCCTTTTGAAGCTAAGCAGACAAAGAAGAAGTGACAAAACTCTATCAAGAAAGAAAGGAAATCGAGCGCAAGACTCACGTTGGCCCTCTTGGTTCCCCTCTCATCTATTTTCATAAAAGGAATCAATAGTAGACTTTGATTGTTTGTTTCTAAGATAGCCACCCATCTTAGTGGGAATAGCAGCATCCGAGTGGACATTATTCCTATGTAACACTTTAGTCTTTAGATTTGTAGATCCAAAGTCTCGCTTCTTTTGTTTAAACGTTTGCTTGATTTTGACAGCGTATTGGTATGTCGTGCCGAGTGAGGAGATGTTCAGGAACTCCATCTCATCTTGGATGTAACTGTGTAGGCAGCCACGGTATTTGAGTACCAAATATAGCTCAGAGTCCTTGATACCCAGCTATGTTTGAAGGGTATGAAAAATTTTTGTGAACTCCGGCACATCTTGGTCCCTTCTGTTATGGCCTAAATCTACCTCAGGCTGAGAAAGGCAGGTCTAGGGTAACATCAAACCACGCTTAACCTAGTAGCTAGCCCTACCTGGTCGGGAGAGGGCTCTCTCCTTGTCAATCTTAGGAAAATATAACAAGTGAGGCTTGAGATGACTGATGTAAAGACTAATTTTAGGCTAGTTATAGGTTTAGAGGAGTTTGATTGAGTTTCATGTTGGTTTGCTGGATCAAATGTGAAAGGTAGTTTTGGGTCTGGGGAATGAACACAATCTTGTAGAGGTTTTCATGGGGCAAGGTAGGAAAATGCATTAGTACTTCAGATTAGGTCTAATGGTGAATCTTGGGACTGGTGAGGAATTGTAGATGGCATGGATGTGTCATGATTCCTCTTCAAACAATAGAAAACATGTAAAACTAATGAAACCCTTAGGTAGAGCACTGCAACATCAATGATTTCCACCCTTATACTTGATTCATTTACTTAAGAAAAAAAGAGAGAGATAATGGCACACATAAACACATGATAAGTTGAATCATAGAAGGAAAAACAATACTAAGTCACCTTTTCACAATAATCCCACAAAATGCTGCAAACCCTGGTCTATTTCCTTGCCAAACTACAGAGATGATGTACAATAGTGCTCAAAGCATTCACAAGAGTCCAACCTTTACAAATGACAGAAACAACACATCATATAGACCTCCAAATCACCTGTGCTATCCATCGGGGGTCGAATCCATGAGAAGAGGGGTGGTTTCAACCATATCTAAACTAGGAACACAAAAATAGGCAGTGGAACAGTTTGCTTCTAAAACCTAGGAAACTGATTCATTCAACTCTAAACCACCTACAACTGATGTATCTACCTTATCAAGTCCATTTTTATCATTTTTACATCATAGTACATCAATTTTCATCATGTGACATCATGAATTTGACCATAAGAGAGGAAAAGTCGAACTATAAGAAAACTAGGTGAAAAACAGTGTTTTTGAGCAAAATTGGCACTTTTTCATCCTGTGCATAGCGCTTTTTCCAAGCTGCTTTTGGAGGGCTTTCCGAGGTGAAAATCAGGTGTAGGATAGCTTTTTGGAAATCTTGGTGAGTCTACTTTCTGGAGAAACTTTAATTTTTTTGATTTGGAGTACAGTTACCCCTCCAAAATTGCAATCTCCCAAGACTGCTTCCTGTGTGGCCAAAACGTGTCAGAGAGGGTATTTTTTAGGTGTTTTTGGCCCTTTTGGAGGTCCAAAACTTGTCAAAATTTCCGAGTAATTTATGAGAATGCATAAATTTTCATAAGGAATCCAAAAATGCCAATTTTTCTTCAAAAGGAGGTCCCCATAAAAAGCAAGCACGAGGTGGCGCTACGCACCTGCTGGAAAAACCTGTTTTTTCCATGCAGAATTCAAAAATGTCAAAAAGTTTACCAAATTTCATGAAATTTGGCATGAGTGATCTATGTTAGGTGCTATGCTGGGCCAATGAAGCTTCAGCCAATATTTTGAGCTTATCTTTCTCTTTCTTTCTCCTCAATGTCTTCCTTAATTTGACTTTTAGACTCCTCATCCTTGTTTTGCAAATTTTGTTCCGGGCCAAATAGTGATAAGCCATGTGGCACAACATCTTTTTCTCCTGATTGGCCTTCTCAAGTAGCTTCTCCAAGTGAATTTTCACCTTCTCCAACACATATTCCTGGTCATTTTCCTTTTGCTCAATGGATGTCAACTTGCCCTCTACCCTCTTGGACTTTTGTCGGTTTTCTTTAATGACTTGCAGCTCCAAGAGTTCTTGTTTATCAGTAAGTCCCTTGTTTTCTTGCTCAAGGAAGTTGATAATCCACTTAGCCCTCTCAAGGTCAAGTGATAAGGCATGGATGTCGGCTTCTTTCTCTCTAATGACCTCCTTGAGGCTTGATTTTTGGGAGATCAAATTAGTATCCTCCTCCTGAATAAAAAAAAAAAAATCTCTCTCGTGACCTTCAGATTGCCCTTCATCATGCAATGGTTTCTTCCCTTTATCCTGTACCTACTCTGCTGAAGAATAAGGCAAAGCCCCTTTCACCCTGGGTGAAGATAGCATTTTCTTGTGCTCTGATGGAGGAAACGAGACCCCTTCCAACCGAGGTGGAGATAATACTCGTTTGGTAGCTGCAAATAATCTACTTGTGCCCTTTTCGTAAGTGACAAATACTGGCACACCTGTAGTTTGAGTCTCATGAACCTCTTGCTGATTTGAAGGCCATCCTTCCTCTTGAAATACTGATGGGGTCACTTGAGGGCTTTTGAAAAACTCATGTGAAATGAAGGTATCCCATGAAATATTCAACAAGCTCAACTGATGAAAAACAACAATCTTGATCAATGAAAAATGATAAATACTATTGAACTGTTGAGGAAGAGGTTTCCTTTGCACCAATGTATCCATTTTCTCAATATTTATGCATATGAAATAGGGGAGGTTCATCTCCTCACTCTAGCGAAATATATCAATAATCTAACATGGTAATTGTACGAGCAAGAAAACCTCCCTTCACAGGTGAAATATTTGATAATAAGCTTCATGAGTGGAGCATAAGTGTCTTGTAGGTATCTGAAAGGAAAGACCGTGTTGCTTTGCTTTTGATAACTAGACTTGACATAAGGCTCATAATGCTCTTTCCCCACAAGCTGTCATTTCTTCCACTGTTCACCCACATTTGGAATACCTATTGCTGCAGTTATGGTTTCAGGTGTCAAGGTGAAGGAAACACCTGCTAAGTTCACTTGGCCATTGTGAAGATGAAGGACAAATAGCCTAGCAAGTTCATGGTGGTATTTCACCCTCTCCACCATCTCACAAAACTGGTAGCAAGACTAATGTTTAAAGCATGCTACTGCAAGGGGGTAAGCTAGTAACTTTGTGAGTGTGATGGGCTCTTCCCAGATGTATTTTCCTCCCTTATGTGGTTTTCTTGGTGCATGAATCTCTTGGGAGGAATCACTCATAGTTTCCTCATCCCTTTCATAAGCTAAATCTGTTTCCATATTTGCAAATGTAGAATGTAGAATGATGAGTATGAAGAGATTTTATTGAAGTATAGGTGACTTCTATTTTCTTCTTTGGGATTTAATGAGATGACTAAAAATCTAGGTGAAAAGGAGAGTTTTGATGATGGCTGTAGGGTTACTAGGCAATTATAGGGTTTGGGAAATGAAAATTAGGGTTTGGGGAATAGTGGTAGTTAGGTATAAGGCTTAGGGTTTGTTGATAGGGGATAAGGTGAGTGTAAATGGGAGAGGGAAAGGGGAAGGGGAATTACGGAAATTTAGTGCAGGGGGATGGGATGTGGGAAAATTATGCAAGGGAGTAAAAACAGCAAGAATAACAAAACCATAAATAGTTTTGCAAGACAACTGTGAAGCAACTTAGGGTTTGCTTTTTAACCTTTCAAAACACCATCAAGGATGACAAAATCTCTTGCTATGGCAAATGGGAGGGTTTACTTACTTGAAGGGATGGTATTTGAAAATTTGGAGCTTTAGAAAATCGATGGCATGAACTTTTAACTTGGCTGACAGATGTGCCATGCCAATGCCCAGGTGCATAGCGCCTGGCAGGTTCGTAGCACCGGTTGAAAACTCTTTGCAAATCCTGCGCCCGGTGTGTAGCACCTGGCAGGTGCGTTGCGCTGGTGAGAACCCTTGAAATTTGCTGCAACTTTGTCCTTTCTCTCCTCAAATGATATTTTTTCTCTTTCTTTATTTCTTTTACACAAAATGATTTCTTCAACACAAAGGATCCCTTTATATACAACTGACTTTAATTTTCATTTTAAGAAAAATCCACTTTCTAAAGTTTCTTTTCACTTTGCTTTTAAAAACCCTATTTTTGCAGTTTGGCTCTCTTTTGTCATTTGATGAATTGATGCTTGGATTTTCTTGTCTCTTTTGCAAGAGTTGGAGTGCTGGAGTTTGGCAGGTGACCCAGGGCTACAAATGACGCTTTATTACATATGAAAACATTAAAATTACATGAAATTTTTACATCGAATGGAAAAACCCTGTTTTCTCCTCAAAACAAAGTTTTGAGATAAAAACCCTTTATGGAGCAAATCATCAGTAGAATTTGTGATTTTATCAACTTATTAAACATCCTGATGTTCCTGCTAACCTTTTATTAAGCTTTTGAAGACCATGGTGGCAAACCCTAGACCTAGTGAGACCTGAAAATCCTAGAATGATTTCTCAAGTGTAATGATAAAAAATGACTGTAAATGACCTGAATTTGTGAAAATAGGCCAGCAGGTAAAAACCATAAGGCAAATTTGATATTGAACCACTAACATTAGATGATACATGATCCTAATGGAATTTCGCTGATCGGATGGGACACCTAAAATGAATGCAAAAAGAGAAATTTTGATCACTGATGGGGGGATGAAGATACCGACACTAACATTGGCTCCAGTGGGGATGGTAGCTCCTGGGAGGTGCGAAGAGCCATAGATCTTTGGAAAGTAGACCACTGCCTCTTCCATTGGGAAAAATGGAGTCACTAACTTCAGCAAACTAAAACCAATATATTGACTCAAAACTGACTCAATTACAAGATTGAAAACTGACTCAAATATGACTCAAATAACCCACACTAAATAACCAAAAGCTGAAATTTGACCTTCAGTTTTATAGCCTTCACATCGGGCCCCAAACTGAATGAATGATGAAAGTACACACTTTGCAATGAAGGAAATAAAATGGTATGTATAGTGATATATGTGACAGCAAAAAGTATCTCAGAGATAATACTGTTTCAGAAGCCAACCATTGATCCGCCCTCCTGAACAATCTTCCCCGTTCATTTCTTTCAGAAGAAAGGCATTTTGACCCTGATATGCAGCAACCCTGTATGGTCCCTTCCACAGATTCTCGAACTTTCCATACTTGCCTTTATCCTCATTTATAGCATCCCATTTAAGCACTATGTCTTCAATTTGAAATTTGTCTGCCTTTGCCTTCCGATCATAGATCTTCTTGATTCTCTCTTGCAGCCTGAAGGTATTCTAAAAAACTTCCTCTTTCGTCTATTGTAAAAGGATCACTTGGTTTATTCTTCGCTGTAAATGATCTTCCTTGTTTCCAGCTTCCTGTAGAAGTTTAACAACTGGGACTACAAGAGATGTCAGGAACACCGTGTCAAAACCATATACAATCTCGAAAGGAGACATGCCTATTGATTTCTTCTAACTTACTCTATCTACCCATAGTGCATTAACCAATTTCTTATGCCAACTCTTTTTGTTTGTTTCCAACAGCCTTTTAACGATGTTGACCAATGATTTGTTTGATGATTCTGCCAATCTGTTACCTTGCGGATAGTATGTAGTAGAATTTCCCAAGGTAATGTTGTATTTGCTACAAAATTCAATCATCCTTTTGGACTTGAACGCTGATGCATTATCTGTAATTAACTTGTTAGGACAGCCAAAACATGACAAAATATTATTTTCAAGAAACTGAATTATTACCAAGTCGGTGGCCTGCCGAGTGGGAATCACCTCAATCCATTTTGTGAAATAATCTGTCACTGTTAAGATCTAGTTGTGCTGAGAAGAGGATGTAGGATGAATATCACCAATAAAATCTAGGCGCCACTGCTGAAATGGAGCACTAACTTCGACCGGCTTGAGAGGTAAAGGCTACAACTTTCTCCTTCCCTGAAAAATCTGGCATTCATGACAGCTTGTGATAGTTTTATAAACATCAACAAAGAGGGTAGGACAATAATACCTTGCTCTCAAAATTTTGTTCGTTGTCCTCTTCCAAAATAGGTGACCTCCATAGTCTCCCTTGTGAAAATCATCCATGACCTGTTTTTCTTCCTCCTTAACCAAACAATTCAACAAAATACCATCGGAATCTTTCCAATAAAGTGCATTATTCATAATACAGAATTTAGCAGCCTTCAATTTCAGAGTCTACATTTATTTTTTTCCATCTCCGGTGGTGGTGAAAGGTGCTAAAGCACATATACAATATCTGAATACCAATGAGAATGGAGAAAATTTTCGGATACCTGAACAAGCAAAATTTCTTCTTCTTCTTCAACATAGCAACAATCAGATTTATGTCCAAGGCATGCAAATTAGACTCGGCCATCAACTTTGCTAGACCCTGCCCCTTGATTAGCTTTGTTGGCTTTATCTCCAAGTCGTATTTTAGCAACACTGTGATCCATTTATCTCTCCTCCCTTCCAGATCTGTTTGTATCAAAACATCCTTTATAGCTACATTAGGGACATAAGCAAGAATATGAGAATGTAGAATATATACCATGAAATCTTTCAAAGCTTTCACCAAGGCAAGAGCTTGCTTCTTAATAATTTTATATTTTAAGGTTGTGTCTCTTATTGTTCTGCTGAAAAAGGCAATTGGATTTTCAAGCTAGTCTCTATTCTGCATTAGAATTGCTGCCATAATATGATCAGAAGCAAATGAAAACAATATGAAATCCTGGGAATAATCTGGGCTAACTAGAATCGGGGCTAAAGAAAGAGCCAACCTTACCAGGTTGAAAGACTTCATGGCTTCTTCGGTTCACTTGACCACACTATCCTTCTTCAACATATTTGTAATCTCCCTCAAGTGTTCAACTAGATTTGTCACAAAACAACGTAAGAAGTTCATCTTACCGTTAAATGCTTGGATCTCTTTCTTACTACGAGGAAAATCAATTTTTTGAATAGCTTCTACTCTAGCAGGATCAATGCGGATGACTTCTTTGGATATTATGTGAACGAAAAGCTTCCCCTCGTCCGTGGTAAACAAGCTCTTTTTGGGATTGAGAGATATGCAATATTTTTTACAACGCTGAAAGACAATTTTCAGATGGTAAATATGCTCCTCATTTGAATTTGAAAAGAAAGTCAAATCATCAAGATATACTACTAAAAATACATCTTTTTCATTTGCGAAGGTGATGTCCATGGCCCGCTGAAATGTTGCACCAGCATTCTTTAAACCGAATGACATTTTAGCATAATGGAATGTCCCCCATGGAGTGGTGAATGTTGTTTTGTCCCTGTCATCCTCATGGACTAGAATTTGATTGTAGTCGGAATACCCATCGAGCAGCGACATACGAGATGCCCCAACTACTCTTTGGAGTATGTGGGCCATTTTCGGCAACGGATAATTATATTTCAAGGATACCTTAGTCAAATTTCTGAAATCAATGCATAATCTAATCTCACCTGTCTTCTTCCGCACGGTCACCAAATTGGAGATCCAATCTGAAAATCTTATTGGAACGATTATACCAGCCTTGTACAATCGATTCACCTCTTTCTCTGTTGATGGCAGAAACTTCGGATTTATCCTTCTCAACTTTTGACGAAATGGCTTCTGGTTTGGCTTGATTGGAATGATATGTTGAATCATACTCTTATCATACTCCTTCAAATCTGTATAGTCCCATGAAAATACATTAGAAAATGAAGAAAATAAACTAATGTATTTTGCTTTTACCTGAGGAGGTAATGCTTTTGACAACTTCACCAACTTTGGATTTTCTGCTATTCCAATATTCACATCCTCAGCTCCCTTCTCAGTCGGCACCAAATTTGGTTTTCGGGCTACATCATCCTGATCAAAAAATTCCTCTAAAGGTATAAGGCCTTTAGGGATGACATTGTATTTCAGCTGCAAAACTTCCATCTGATTTACCTCTATGTCTGGTTCGCCATCATCTTTCTCACCATCGATAGAAGTATCTTTGTATTTTCCTTCATTTTGTAGAAATTCTTCAATTTCTTTGTCATCTTGAAACACCTGCCAATATCTTTGATTATCAGGGATAGTTGGGCGATGCTTCACATGAATTTCAAACTTATTGTTTGAATTCATCAGGATATTTGAATTACTTCTAGCTGTAGCAAGGGACTATGCAATAAGATTTTGTACACGAGGGACACATTTCAAAGTATAATTTGGAAACAACCTCAAAATATCTAAAACCACATTACAATAAGCCCTCATTCGAGGATGTTTGGCTTGGTATTCACCCTTGACAATTTTGATTACTAATTCAGAGTTGCCATAAACTAAAATTCTCTTTGCATTCAACTTCTTGAGGATTTTCAAACCATCAATTAGTGCCTCATATTCGGCTTCATTATTGGAACAATCAAAAGCCAATTTATATGAACAAACTCTTACATTACTTGGGACTTTATTTGGTAGGAAAACAGGGTTGCGTATCCAAATACCAATTCCAGCACCATCCTTACCTACTGCTCCATCAAAGTCCATACTCCACAAACTGGCTTCGTCCTCCAAGTGCTAAAATTCCGCCTGATCTTCTACCTTTGCTTGCTGACCATGAATTTTCTGCTACTGGCAAAATGTTGAATTTTCAGCAGTACTATGAAGCCTTTGTCTTTCTTGATCAAGTACGGCTCTGAAAGTTTCTGTTATCTTTGGAATATCTTCCACTTCAACTAATTGACTATTCACATCATTAAAACTATCAGAATAAAGAATAAAAGATTCTAAATCTCTATGTACATAATTTATTGGATGATTCAAAGGTTTCTCCTTGCTTGTGATCATATACTTCATCTTTTTCTCTGTATATAATTTCCTCAACTGACCAAACATGGGAATAGTGGCATAGAAGAAATCTAACTGCAATGTCCCTTTGAGTTTTTCACCCCACGATCTAGATAAAAGCATGCCAAATCTAGGGGGAATGTCGGCCACAACCACATCCATGAGAACATTCTTTGCTGGAATATGATCTAAAGTTACAACCAAATCCTTAATGACATCAATACATCTAACCCTACCAGAATCAAACAAATAAAGATCATGGTACTTGTGATTAATATATAAACCCAATTTTTCCATAATTGCCTTTGGCATCAAATTATGAGATGTTCCTGAATCAAACATGGTGTTGTGCAAGACATCATCATGCAATCTAAGGTTGATGTAAAAAGGATCTACATCACTATCCTCAGATTGACCTTCTAATGCCAGACCAAATATAAGCTTGAGCTAGTCATCCTCCACATTAACCATATCAGACAACGGATCTATATTCAAAATCTATGACACTTGGCCTTTATAGCTACTATTCTTCATTAATTCAGTCAAAGGTATTGGCATTTTTAACTTAGCAATCTCATTCTCTAAGTTAAAGGCTATAGTTTTCTCTACCTCTTTGAGTGGAGCATCCTTCTTTTTAGTCTTTTCCTTTGCCGCACGTGGCTGATTGACTTTTCATTTGCTAGTTGTGCTTTGCTAGTAGTAGGATCTGCTAGCTCCTTTCCTTTCTTCTGAAGATTTGGAGAATCATTCTTTGGTGGTGTTGCTTCCTTCCGCTTTTGAATTGGATTGATCGGCACATCCCTACTTCTGAGTGAATATTGTCGTTGTTGTGCTGTCAATGTATTCATATATCCCCTCTGATATTCATATGATTCTTCTTCTAGGACAGTTTCATTTGCTAGGATGAAATCTTCATCTTTTTGTACAGCTTGGCTTTCTGAATACTCTTCATCCTCCGTGATATAGATTGGAAAACCATCAAGTGTAAAGAAGTGATTCTCTTCTCCTATTATATTCTCATCATCGTCTGATTCCGGGCCATGTACAAAATTCTGCTGTAATGGTGTTTTAACTTGCTGTTGTGCTGTTTTCTCTTGCGCTCTTTGCTCCCGTTGTTTAATCCTGAACTGTGGTTACTGCTGACCATGGAAATTTGGAATTCTGATCTATGTCTCGGGCTTATCTGCCATAGTTAATCTATCAAACATCTTTTCAATCTTCTGAAGCAAATGATCTGAGGAAGAAGCTTCTTCCTTTATGGTCACCTTTTTCTTGGTCTTCGCTCTAGCTCTCTTAGCTAGCAGATTTGCTTCCACACTCACTGCAATGTTCTACATATCCTCTAATGTAGCTAGGTCTCTTTCTCTCAATTGATATGCCATGTTGGGATCAAAGCCATTTGGAAATTTTATCAAAGCTAGCCCCATTGGTGGCATAATATCAGTTGGAATAGCATTATAAATAGTATTGAATCTAACACAATAATCCTGGACACTTTAACCAACATTCCTCTTTATGTTTTCATACTCAGAAAGAATTTGGAGTGGATTTTTCTTTATCTCCCAACGATCCAGAAATTTTCTATGAAGAACCGCCAATGAATTGATAGTCCCAGCCAGCAATGCTCTGAACCACTTTCTCACTTCGCCTCCAAAAGTTTGTACAAATAATCTCATGGTCACATTTTATTCATCTATCTCATGAAGGTCAAAGAAATCGTTCAAACAATGGAATTTTACTTTGGTAATCAGCAGGCATAGTATCCAAGTTTTGTGGCAAAACGAGAGGTGCATATCGGACAACCATTTCTCTAGGTGGATTTGAAACTGGCCTTGGGAATGTAGGAGGAGTGGAACAACAATAGCAGTCAATGTATTGGGTGTATGAGGTGTAGAAGGAGGGGAAGAAATGTGAGATGTTTGAGGTGTTGAAGGGATTGATGGGGGAGAAGAGAGAGGGGGTCTCTAATCTGATATGGTGGGCTGCACAGGAATGGTGGGGATAAAAGGAGTTTCAGTAGGAATTTCTGAACCAGATACAATAGCAGATGAACCAAGAGTTGCGGATGCAGATTCTAAGAACTCGGGAATATTTGTAGCCACAATGAAAGTTTGAAGATTCAAGATATAATCACCAATTGATCTATTAGCCCTTTTAGTTTTAAGATCTTTGACAAACTCCAAATTTAGAATAATGGAACCAACTGCACTTTCAAATTTAGTTTCAAACAACGATAGATCAAAATGTTCATCAAACTAAAGATATTCAAGGTATTAAAAAACAACTGAACATGAATGAGATCTAAAAACTGGTATCACAGTACTTGGTTGCTGGAGAATTCTTAGAATGAGATTTGGGATTTCATACATGTGAGGAGGATCAAGATCAGGATTGGCCCTAGTGTATCGTCTGGAAACCAGTGTGTTGAATTATTCCCAAAAATTAAATGGACATTATCAATTTGTCAGCCTATCAAATTCTAAACTCATCATCCAAAGTTTAGAACTGCTTTAAGATAGTGGGGTAATAGTTTTTAGTTCAGATGTTCATTTCATAAACTAAACTGGAGATTGATTGAAGCAGCATTCATCTACTTATGCACTTGCAAAGCAAGAGCAGTTCGAAGGCCACCTAGCTAACTTCAGGCTCCGTCTGTAGTCTACAAAGAAAACAACAATAAAAAAACAAAATTTTCTTCCCCAGTGTTATGGCCTAAATCTACCTCAGGCTGAGAAAGGTAGGTCTAGGGTAACATCAAACCATGCTTAACCTAGTAGCTAGCCCTACCAGGTTGGGAGAGGGCTCTCTCCTTGTCAATCTCAGGAAAATATAGCAAATGAGGCTTGAGATGACTTCGTAAAGACTAATTTTAGGCTAGGTATAGGTTCAGAGGAGTTTGATTGAGTTTTATGTTGGTTTACTGGATCAAATGTGAAAGGCAGTTTTGGGTTCGGGGAATGAACACAGTCTTGTAGAGGTTTTTGTGGCGTGAGGTAGGAAAATGCTTTGGTAATTCATATTAGGTGCAATGGTGAATCTTGAGACTGGTGAGGAGTTGGAGAGGGCATGAATTTGTCATGTGTTATGAAACCAGCTCAAGAAAAGATAGAAAAGATAGATCAACGACTTAGACTTCAGCCTCTTTGAGGGGGCAACCTCCTTTACATTACATAAATGAACAATTCTTGGATGATTCAAATGACAAAACCTCCTTTCTATATATAGGAGTCTAAGGAGTCACAATATAACCCAGCCGACCCAACAATAATAA
>APFE030024586.1:38934-63386 GCA_000404065.3 Pinus taeda
TGGATTCTCCAAGGAAGAGTTATACGAAATCTCCCACAGTGACTTGATTATAGACTAGTTCAGTAGAGCGAACTTGTATGACGTACCACGAGTCACTGTTTCGACCTTTGGATCTAAAAAATACCCAAAAGAAACTATCGTCCGTCTTCTTTCTGTACCTTTTTACGAAATTTCAATCCAATCCTCAGAGAGAAAGTTATGACGATTTTCCCCACGTCACCTGTTTTAAATGTAATTCAGGAGTCTGCAAAAAGACCAACCTTCTCAGATCATATCTCCGAAAATATTGTGCAAAAAGCTCTGAAATTCGGACCCAACGTTCAGCGTCAATTCTTCTCAAATTAATTTTTTTTTTCAACTTCTGAAACGTCACAGAAAAAAATTTATAGCGAAAATGCCACGATGACCTGTTTGGAGTAGCGAAACCTTAGAATCCAAAGCTCTGATACCAAATGTTATGAAACCAGCTCAAGAAAAGATAGAAAAGATAGATCAACGCCTTAGAATTCAGCCTCTTCGAGGGGGCAACCTCCTTTACATTACATAAATGAACAATTCTTCGATCATTCAAATGACAAAACCTCCTTTCTATATATAGGAGTCTAAGGAGTCACAATATAACCCAGCCGACCTAACAATAATAATATGAGGCCACAACAGTAACATTAGTGGGCTTATATGGGGTACAATAGTAACAATATGGGCACTATGTGGGTACATCAATATAATAAGTGGGTTTTACTAATAAAAATAAGGGTTACACTAGTAGTATAGGGGCCTAACATCATGAGTCCTCTTCAAACATTAGAAAACATGTAAAACTAATGAAACCCTAAGGTAGAGCACTGCAACATCAGTGATTTCCACCTTTATACTTGATTCATTTAGTTAAGAAGAAAAGGGAGAGCTAATGGCACACATAAACACATGATAACTTGAATCACAGAAGGAAAAACAATACTAAGTCACCTTGCCACAAGAATCCCACAAAATGCTACAAACCCTAGTCTATTTCCTTGCCAAACTGCAGAGATGATGTACAATAGTGCTCAAAGCATTCACAAGAGTCCAACCTTTACAAATGACTGAAAAAACACATCATATAGACCTCCAAACCACTTGTGCTATCCATCAGGGGTCAAATCCATGAGAAGAGGGGTGGTTTCAACCATATCTAAACTAGGAACACAAAAATAGGTAGTGGAACAACTTGCCTCTAAAACCTAGGAAACTGATTCATTCAACTCTAAACTACCTACAATTGATGTATCTACCTTATCAAGTCCATTTTTATCATTTTTACATCATAGTACATCACGTTTTATCATGTCACAGCATGAATTTGACCATAAGAGAGAAAAAGTCAAACTAGAAGAAAACTAGGTGAAAAACAGAGTTTTTGAGCAAAATTGGCACTTTTTCATCCTGTGCATAGCGCCATTTTTTCTGTGCGTAGCGCTTTTTCCAAACTGCTTTTGGAGGGCTTCCCGAGGTCCAAATCAGGTGTATGATAGCTTGTTGGAAAGCCCGGTGAGTCTACATTATGGAGAAACTTGAATGTTTTGATTTAGAGTCAATTGGCACCACCAAAATTGCAATCTCCCAAGACTGCTTCCTGTGTGGCCAAAAAGTGGCAGAGGGCATTTTTTAGGTGTTTTTGGCCCTTTCGGAGGTCCAAAACTTGTCAAAATTTCCTATTAATTTCTGAGAATGCATAAATTTTCATAAGGAATCCAAAAATGCTAAGTTTTGTTCAAATGGAGGTCCCCATCAAAAGCTAGCGCCAGGTGGCGCTACACACCTACCGGAAAAACCTGTTTTTTCCATGAAAAATTCAAAAATGTCAAAAAGTTTACCAAATTTCTTGAAATTTGGCATGACTGATCTATGTAAAGTTCTATGCTGGGCCAATGAAGCTTCAGCCAATATTTTGAGCTTATCTTGCTCTTTCTTGCTCCTCAAAGGCTTCCTTAATTTCGATTTTAGACTCCTTATCCTTGTTTTACAAATTTTGTTCCAGGCCAAATAGTGATAAGCCATGTGGAGCAACATCTTTTTCTCCTAATTGGCCTTCTCACGCAACTTATCCAAGTGAATGTTCACCTTCTCCAACACATATTCCCGGTCATTGTCCTTTTTCTCAACGGATGTCAACTTTCCCTTTGCCCTCTTGGACTTTTGTTGGTTTTCTATAATGACTTGTAGCTCCAAGAGTTCTTGTTTGTCGATAAGATCCTTTTTTTCTTGCTGAAGGAATTTGATAATCCACTTATCCCTCTCAAGGTCAAGTGATAAGGCATGGATGTCAGATTCCTTCTCTCTAATTACCTCCTTGAGGCTTGAGTTTTGGGAGATCAAATCAGTATCCTCCTCCTGAATCAAAACAAAATCTCTCTCCTGACCTTTAGAATGCCTTTCATCATGCAATGGTTTCTCCCTTTATCTTGTACCTACTCTATTGAAGAAGAAGGCAAAGCCCCTTTCACCCCGGGTGAAGATAGCATTTTACTGTGCTCTGATGGAGGAAACGAGACCCCTTCCACCCCAAGTGGAGATAATACTCATTTGGTAGCTGAAAATAATCTTCTTGTTCCCTTTTTGTAAGGGATAAATACTGGCACACATGTAGTTTGAGTCTCATGAACCTCTTGCTGATTTGAAGGCCCTCCTTCCTCTTGAAACAATGATGGGGTCACTTGAGGGCTTTTGAAAACCTCATGTGAAATGAAGGTATCCCATGAAATATTCAACAAGCTCAGTTGATGCAAAACAACAATCTTGATCAATGAAAAATGATAAATGCTATTTAACTGTTGAGGAAGAGGTTTCCTTTGCACGAATGTAGCCATTTTCTCAATATTTCTGCATATGAAATAGGGGAGGTTCATCATCCTCACTCTAGTGAAATGCATAAATAATCTAACATGGTAAGTGTACAAGCGAGAAAACCTCCCTTCACAGGTGAAATATTTGATAATAAGCTTCATGAGTGGAGCCTAAGTGTCCTGTAGGTATTTGAAAGGAAAGACCTGACTGATTTGCTTTTGATAACTAGCCTTGACATAAGGCTCATAATGCTCTTTGCCCACAAGCTCTCCTTTGTTCCATTGTTCACCCAAATTTGGAATACCTATTGCTGCAACTATGGTTTCAGGTGTCAAAGTGAAGGAAACACTTGCTAAGTTCACCTGGCCATTGTGAAGATGAAGGACAAATAGCCTAGCAAGTTCATGGTGGTATTTCACCCTCTCCACATCTCACAAAACTGGTAGCAAGACTGATGTTTAAAGCATGCTACTGCAAGGGAGCAAGCTAGTAACTCTATGAGTGTGGTGGGCTCCTCTCAGATGTGTTTTCCTCCCTTATGTGTTTTTCTTGGTGCATGAATCTCTTGGGAGGAATCACTCATAGTTTCGTCATCCCTTCCATAAGCTGAATCTGTTTCCATATTTGCAAATGTAGAATGTAGAATGATTAGTATGAAAATATTTTCTTGAAGTATAGGAAACTGTTGTTTTCTTCTTTGGGATTTAATTAGATGACTGATAATATAGGTGCAAAGGAGGGTTTTGATGATAGTTGTAGGGTTACTAGGGAATTATAGGGTTTGGGAAATGAAAATTAGGGTGTGGGGAATAGTGGAAGTTAGGTATAGGGCTTAGGGTTTGGTGATAGGGGATAAGGTGAGTGTAAATGGGAGAGGGAAAGGGGAAGGGGAATTAGGGAAATTTAGTGCAGGGGGATGGGATGTGGGAAAATTATGCAAGGGAGTAAAAATAACAAGAATAACAAAACCCTAGACAGTTTTGCAAGACAACCGTGAAGCAACTTAGGGTTTGATTTTTCACCTTTCAAAACACCATCAAGGATGAAAAAATCTCTTACTATTGCAAATGGGAGGGTTCACTTACTTGAAGGGATGGTATTTGCAAATTTGGAGCTTTAGAAAATCGATGGCATGAATTTTTAGCTTGGCTAACAGATGCGCCTCGCCAATGCCCAGGTGCGTAGCACCGGTTGAAAACCCTTTGAAAATCCTATGCTCGGTGCATAGCGCCTGGCAGGTGTGTCGCATCAATGCCCAGGAGCCTCGCGTCGATGAGAACCCTTGACATTTGTTGCAACTTTGTCCTTTCTCTCCTCAAACACGATTTTTCATCTTTCTTTATTTCTTTTGCACAAAATTATGTATTCAACACAAAGGATCCCTTTATATACAACTGATTTTAACTTTCATTTGAAAAAAAATCCACCTTCTAAAGTTACTTTTCACTTTTCTTTTAAAAACCTTGTTTTTGTAGTTTGGCTTTTTTTGTCATTTGATGAACTGATGCTTAGATTTTCTTATCTCTTTTGTAGGAGCTAGAGTGCTGGAGTTTGGCAAGGTGACCCAGGGTTACAGATGATGCTTCATTACATATGAAAACATTAAAATTACATGAAATTTTTACATGGAATGGAAAAACCCTGTTCTCTCCTCAAAACAGAGTTTTGAGGTAAAAACCATTTATGGAGAAAATCATCAGTAGAATTTGTGATTTTATGAACTTATTAAATATCCTCATGTGCCTGCTGACCTCTTATTGAGCTTTTGAAGACCATGGTGGCAAACCCTAGACCTAATGAGACCTGAAAACCCTAAAATGATTTCTGTAAGTGTAATGATAAAAAATTACTGTAAATGACCTGAATTTGTGAAAATAGGCCAGCAGGTAAAAACCGTAAGGGAAATTTGATAATGAACCACTACCATAAGATGATCCATGATCCTAATGGAATGCAACTGATCAGATGGGACACCTAAAATGCATGAAAAAAGATAAATTTTGATCACTCATGGAGGGATGAAGATACCGACACTAACACCTTCCCTGCCGCAGTGTGGTCCAATTTATGTATTTGTCCTCATAGATTTTGAAAGGGTAGTATTGCTCCTTTATGGAATCTCGAAATGAATTCCATGTGGGTGGGGATAAAAATAGTGATCCAGTACTTTCATCCTTATGCTCGCAGTAGGTTTCCCACTAGTCCTTGACGTGGGGGGTTGCTTTGAGAAGAGGCAAAATAATCTTTTCCCCACTGGAAAACTCATGAACAAAAAAATACACTTCTAATAAATTTAACCATTTATCTATGACATTTGCATCTATTTTACCCTTACAGATGGGGATTTCAAAATTAACTTGTACCTTAAAGGTTGTAGCATTTCCAGAGTAGCTATTGGAAGCCGATGCAATGCCTCTAGGTAGCCGCTGAAGGATCTGGGCAAAGTTATCCATAATCGCATTTCTTTGCCACTCGAGGGCTTCTTCGAGCAAGATTTTGATAGGATATCCTACCCCCTCATCTTTCTTTTCATCCACTATGGGAGGCCATCAGGATTTGCAAGCTTGGTCTTGCAAAGGTTCGACCAGTTCATGCCCTAACTCCTTATATCCCGACCTTGTTGGGGACATGCAAAGAAAAACAGAGAAAAAACAAACCACTTTGATACAACTGATTTGGATTTAAATAAGAACATAACAAATTACAAAGATAACCCTAAATACAGAGATGCAGCAGAAATAATAATTCATTTCATTAATGTAAAATACTGAAATATTCTTACAAACAGAAATGGAAAGAAACAAACTAGGGCGATGGTAGCTTATCTCTGAGAAGAGATGTGGAAGCAACATGTCTCTAAACTGTGTTACAATGAGGCTTGAAGGCCTATTTATTGTTGAGTAATAATGGAAAACCCTAAACATCAAAAAACCTAACCCTAGGAGATGAAACGCCAAACTATGGGCCCTGTTTCTAGTAGATTGGTACATCAACTTCCTGGGATTGTAATTTTGGCATACAATCTTCGTTTGATGTGAACAATAGATCATTAGAAAGATATATCCTAGGACTACAAATTTGGGAATAGAAACATTGGCCCATGGACACATGTTTCTCTTTGATTTCCCAAAAAACGTCGTTTCGGGCCTTAAAAATGCTCCGAAAGTTCAGGACCTGAAAAATTAATAAAAATAGTAAACTATGCTACAATTAAGGAAGCAGAGAAACTGAAAAAGACAGTTGTGGGGGTCGAAGTGCGATAGGTGGGTGGCCACCAACATCCACCTGAATCATTCCTCCCCACTTAGGAAGCAATGGATCCCATTGTGTTGAGTTCCTCCATCTACTGAACTTGGTCCGTGGTGAGTTTTTCTACAATCTCTGATGTCTCCAATACTAGTGGGAAGCATGGTAGAGGACAGTCCACATTGAACACTTGGTGCAAGCGAAGGAATAGGGTAATGTTGTGCTCCAAAGCATTATTCCGCACAACCTTGGTATTGGTGTAAGGACCATGTCACTTCTTGTACTTGTCATTTTTCAGATGGAGTAGTGATATATCGGCCCATTGGGTAGAGGTGCTCTGGGAGTTAGATCGAATGAATTCTTGACCTGACAGTGCAACGATACCCCTGTGGGTGAGGAGAATATGTTCCTGTGTTCTTTCATTACCATATCCATTTGTTGTTGCTCCTGCGTGGAGGAACCCTTCACAGGGGTCATGGATGTGGTGATGATCTTCCCCTTACTTTGGGAGAAAACCAGACAGAAAATGAATTTCCTAGTCTGGGAGATGAGCTTGCTGCATTTCTTAGGAGTGATCAAAGAGGTTTCGGTAGGTGATGCTACCTCTGGTATCATGTATAATGAATTACCCAAAGAAATAATAATTGCGCGAGGCCTTGACTCATACATAACATGTCGCCTCCATAAGTATGGTTGGCCTAATAATACATCACAAAAATCCATAGGTGCAACATCACACAATACCTCGTCTATGAAGGGTTTGATGCTGTAGGGAAGGCAACACTGCTGGCAAACTTGAAGATCTCGTCCTTGGTGGAGCCATCCGATACTATATGGCTTTAGGTGTGGTGTAGTCGGTAGGCCCATCCACTTCATGAACTCGGTAGAAATAAGGTTCTTTTGGCTACCACTGTCGACAATGAATTGCAGCGGCAAACCCTTCACCCACATCTGTGAGTGAAAAATACACTCCCCTACTCTAGATCTTTGGGCTAATTCTTCTGGACCTTGGCGGTAGCAACAGTGGCACTGGGCTTCGCATCAATGATTTTCTTCCCTTTGTTATTCCCCTTATTGGGTTCTGACTAGGGGTGAGAACATGCATCTTATTCTAAAGCCTTCATCTCGGTAACCAGCGACTACTTGGTTCGACACTCACTTGTGTTGTGAGTGGGGCTCTTATGGAACTCACACCACTTTCATGTGTCCTTCTTTGATTTCGTGGTGTTGTTCTTTTCTTGCAGCTTCGACGGGTTATCTTGGGTGACCCCATCTTAGATTTGTCCTTTAGTCTTCGAATTTAGAGATCCAAAGTCTCGCTTCTTTTGTTTAAATTTTTCTCAATTTTAAAAATGTATCAGTACGTCGTGCTGAGCGAGGAGATGTTTAGGAACTCCATCTCATCCTAGATGTATCTGTGTAGGTAGCCACGGTATTTGAGTACCAAATGAAGCTTAGAGTCCTTGATACCTAACTGTGTGTGAAGGGTATGGAAAATGTTTTTGAACTTCGACACATCTTGGTCCCTTCACCGCTGCAACATGGTCTACTTTATGTATTTGTCCTCATAGCTGTTGATAGGGTAGTATTGCTCCTTGATGGCATCTCGGAATGAATTCCAAGTGGGTGCGGCTGAAAATAGTGAGCCTGTACTTTCATCCTTCTGCTTGTAGTAGGTTTCCCACTAGTCCTTGATGTGGGGGGCTACTTTGAGAACAACGAAAAATAATCTTTTCCCAACTGGAAAAATCATGAACAAAAAAATACCCTTCTAGTAGATTTAACCATTTATATACGACATCTACGTATATTTTACCCTCGAATATGGGGATTTCAAAATTAACTTGTACCTTAAAGTGTGTGGCATTTCCGGAGTATCTGTTGGAAGCCAATGCATCGCCTCTCGGTAGCTGCTGAAGGATCTGGGCAAAGCTGTCCATCATCGCATTCGTTTGCCACTCAAGGGCTTCTTCGAGAAAGATTTTGATAGGATGTCCTGCCCCCTCGTCTTTCTTTTCATCAACCATGGAAGGCCGTCGGGATTTGTGAGGCTAGTCTTGCAAAGGTTCAACCAATTCAAGCCCTAACTCATATCCTGACCTCATTGGGGACATGCAAAGAAAAATAGG
The DNA here is from genome assembly GCA_000404065.3 of Pinus taeda. Classification (NCBI taxonomy): domain Eukaryota; kingdom Viridiplantae; phylum Streptophyta; class Pinopsida; order Pinales; family Pinaceae; genus Pinus; species Pinus taeda. Next base: position 47,136 of record APFE030024586.1, read on the forward strand.
GAAAGAGCAGACCGCTCTGATACCACTGATCTACATTTAAACAATAACACAACAAATTATAGAGATAACCATAAATACAGATATGCAATAGAAATAATGCTTCATTTCATTAATGTAAAATACTAAAATATGCTTACAAATTGAAATGGAAATAAACCAGCTAGGGCGATGGTAGCTTATATCTTAGAAGAGATGTGGCAGATACATGCCTTTGAACTTTGTTACAATGAGGCTCAAAGGCCTATGTATTGTTGAGAAACAATGGAAAACCCTAAACATCCAAAAACCTAACCCTAGGAGATGAAATGACAAACTATGGGCCCAATTTCGAGTAAATTGGTACATCAACTTCTTAGGGTCGTAACTTTGGCATATGATCTTCGTTTGACATGCACAATAGCCTGTTAGAAAGATCTATCCAAGGAATACAACTTTGGGAAGAGAAACATCAGACCATGGATCCATGGTGCTCCTAGATTTCCCAACAAACGTTGTTTCAGGCCTCAAAATGGCTCCAGAAGTTCAGGACCCGAAAAACTGCTAAAAATAGTAAACTATGCTACAATTAAGGAAGCTAAAAAACTGAAAGAGACAATTGTGGGGGTCCAAGTGGGATAGGTGGGTGGCCACCAACATCCACTTGGATTATTGGTAGGACTACATCTTCATCATGTCCAACTTCTCACCCCAATCAAGGGGGATAGCACAAGATAAGAACCCAAGATTTCTGGTTCGATGATACTTCATTTCCATGGCCATTGCCAATTAAGCTACCCCAAGAGGAATTGATTATAGTAGATTTACTATTATTAGATCTAAGAATTTTTTGATCCATATTGTGAGAATTCCTTTCATATTAATCACATCATTAGGATTTATTTGATGTTTTGAACCAACTAATGTGGTTCGTCCTTAGGATAAAGGTGAAAAAACCAACCAATCCTACAGAATAAATAGCAAGGATGCATCAGTGTCCAAAGTTAGCCATTAGGAAATATTTATTAATTAAAATAATATATGTTTAAAAACTAGATGTTGGTAATTAGTCATTATAGTTCTATATTAATTGAATATAATAAACTAATTTTTAATAATATTATAAAATTAATTAAATAAATAAATTTTAATGCAATGAACAAGTTATTGGAATATTAATAATTTTAATGATTTTATGAATATAAATTAGTTAATAATTTATTTTTTAATTAAATTAAGAACTTAAAGATATTAAAAAAAGCCATTATTTTTATTGAATAAAATAAAATAACTAGTAAAAAGAAAATAAGAAATATTTGATACCTAATATCTAATTCCAAAAAATAAAATGTAAATTAAAAAATGAAAGAAAAAAGAGGAATCAAGAGGTGAAATCTTGAGGAGAGGGCCGAAATCCATCTCTTACTTAATTTCCAACTATCATCATCTTGTTGAGATTGATTGCATGTTTCTCAATTCCAATCGCCTCTCTAAGCATCCTATGGTGGAAGTGATCGACGCTAGGAATGACTTCGGAATCCTCAATGTAGACATGGTGCTTGGATTTCTTCTCATGCTTAGTAAGAGCCGACAAGTGAGAATGATTGTGCCTAATCTCAGTAACATGCTCTTGAATTCTCTAGTTAATGGAGCGACCAGTTTCTCCAATCCAGGGGATCCCACGGGAACAAGGGATCAAGTATACCCCTTTCAGGTCATTAACACACTTAAGATAACTTCTAATGGTATTAAGGAGTTTGAACGAAGTAGACACTCTATTATTTTTAAGAATATGGGCAATCTGGTCAGTGGTCCCTTTGATAAAGGAAAGCTAAACCTTAGGGATAAGATTATCATGAGTTGTCTTAACCCTTGATTCTTTATAGGCTCTCTGAAAATCCTTGAGGCCTTGAGTTTTTCTATACCCATTATTTTCAAAAACTTTAAGAAGATGGAATTTTTCTTGCTCAAGGTGATTTTCATCAGAAATTCGCAAAGCATGGGTTGCAAGCGTGCTAAGGACCCACATTTTTTGCACGGGAAAATTATGTGAACTATCATGAAGATATTGTTTCGTGTTGGTTTTTTTGTGAAAAACTAGTGAGACACAGAACCATCATTCATTCTAGAGAGGTGGATGTCAAGGAAAGGAAGGCGACCACATACCTCAACCTCCATCGTGAATTTGATGGAGTTTGTTTGGGAATTAAGATGGTTGAGAAACAAATCTAATTTCTCGTGACCATGGGGCCAAATGATGCAAGTATCATCAACAAATCTCTTTCATATTTTAGGGTGAAATTGAGTTGAGGCTAAGGCCTTGGTCTCAAAATCATCCATGAATAAGTTAGTGGCTATAGGGGAAAGAGGGGAACCCATCTCCAAACCACAAGTTTGTTGATAGAAATCACCTTGGAAGTTACTGAAGAATGTAGAGGTGATCAAAGGCCAACTAATCTGACAATGTCATTGTCAGTGATTTGATTTATGACATTAATGGCCTCCTAAATAGGGATTTGGTATAAATGGAAACAACATCAAAGCTGACTAACAAATCCCCTGGGTCCAACCTAATATATTTCCACTCTTTAATAAAGGAAGCAGAGTCCTTAACAAAGGAACTAGTCTGACCAATAAGAGGTTGGAGCTTTTGAGCCAGGAATTTAGGCTCTATGACTCTTCAATTGTTGATTTGGTGTTACCTGGTTTTGCTCAAGGAATCTTTTTTTTGTTTTTTGGTTCTACATGGTATCTATGTCCAATTAGAATATATAGGATCTTTGACCTACATCGATATGGAATTCTGGATATCTTTTTGTACGAGTGCTGATTGTCACTTTTTCCCATAACACAATATTGTTTATATTACATTAATGAAATATAGTAGCTTTACCAATAGGAAAAAAAGTTATGACTGGATGCTCCCTCTATATACCTATTCACACATTGCACATGTGGCCCCTTTATCATGTTGACCACTATTATATATAAATCTACACATACCATGTAGATTTAACCCCATATATCCCCCCTCTGTATCATATAATATTCATATAACCCCATATATGCTCCCCTTGGGGTCATACCATACTACCGTCCTTCAAAAATCTTTGTTGTCATTGCTTTGTAACTGAAGGTTTTACATGTGATGAAGCCATGTAATATGGTTTTCTTATTTTCCTTCTATATTCTTTCCAAAAAATTCACCCAGCCAGAATTTGGAACCCCGTAATTTTTCCCCTAAAAATTTCATTGATGTGTCATAGGACCTAACATCCCCCTCTAGTCCAACTAATTAAAATGGTCATTTTGAGAAAATTAGATATCCCATTAAATTTAAAATAGTGTTTGGAAAATTAAAGACTAGTTCACTTTTTTTAATATGCATATTTCAAATTGTTTGAAGGTATGATAGACAGATCATGCATAATCACCATGTATTATTGCAAATTCTAAAATATTCTAGAAATTTGATGGACATGACTAAATTCCATTGATTGAATTTTCTCATATCCATGAGATTTTTGGAATGTCCCAACATCTCAAATCAAGTTGCACTCATGCAAATTCATAATTAATTAAGCCATGCAAGTTTCTAAGTTTGTATAGTGAAATGGTGCACGTGTTATTCCAAAATATCTTCCAACAATCACAAAAAAAATAATGCAAGTCTTGGGAATGTGGAAAATGTGTCCTTATTTACCAATGTTCCCTTGGATGAGGTTTTTCATGTTATAAAAGAACACACTGATCTAGAAATAACTAAACTTACGGAGATCTGCTTGCGTTCCACCTTTTTCAGTTTCCAAGGAGGTTATTATGAGAAAATATTTGGAGTCACTATGAGATCAACTCTCTCACTGATTTTCACTACTTTATACATGCGGTACTTTGAAAGAAAATCCCTTGACTCATACCCTTTAAAACCAACATGGCGGAAGAGACTTGTTGATGACACCAACATAAAATAAACTCCTGGTAGGGCAATGCTTGAGAAAATTTTCAATCATCTTAACTCTATCTCGTCAGAAATTAAATTTACTATGGAGCTTGAAGAAAACAATAACATTCCTTTTATAGATGTCCTTGTTGTCAAAAACGAGGATGGTACTTTAGGACATCAAGTCTTTAGGAAGAAAACCCACACTGAAAGCTATCTTCATGCTCAATCTTACTATCATCCGTCCCAAAAATTTGGTGTCCTTAACACTCTTGATGTTAGGGTCCTTAGAATATCTGACTTTTATCACCTTAATGAAGAAATTAAGCACTTAAACTCTGTATTTATGAGTATAGGATATAAGGATAAGGATATTAAGAAAACTATAAAAAGAGCTGAAGGAAAGGTCCTCTTCAAGGGCCCTCAAGCTAATTGTGTTAAAGTATTCCCACCATTCATTCAAGGAGTTACAAATAAGATCAGAACTATTTTAGGGAATAACGACATATTCACTTAATTTACAACATCTCGAACGATTAAGCAAAGAATGAGGTTTGTCAAGGTAGGATCAATCAACAACAACTTAAGGGATTTTATAAAATTGATTATTCTTGTGGAAGAAGTTATATTAGAGAGACATGGTGATCATTACAAACAAGACTGAAAGAGAACAAAGTTGATATTAAGAATGAGATATCACACACTTCAACCCTTCCAAAACACTCCTCGAAGACCAAGCATCATGTTTATCTAGAAAGTGCCAAAATTATCACTAGGGAAGAACACTATCAAAAGAAGAAAATCAGTGACGTACTTGAGATTATGAAATATCGACACAATCTCAAAAGGGATGGTGGGAGTGAGATTAGTGGAAATTGACTTCCTCTGATCAGACGTATTAGCTCTGCGAGGTATGCTTCCAAGGTATAGTATCCTGGGTATAACTTTATTTCCTTATGTTGAATTTTCTAAATAAAATAAAAAATAGCTCCATATTAAAATTAACTATATATATATATATATCATATATATATATATATATATATAATAATAATATATATATATAATATATATATAAGATAGCTAGCGAGAGAGAGATATATATACGCTTTAATTTATTGTTAGTTATTTATTTATTTTATTAATGAGCAAAATTAATTAATTAAATATTTATATTATCATATCATATATATATATATATATATATAATATATATATATATATATATATATATATAATTAAGTCATTTATTTTGTCTTTGAAGATGGATCCCTTTTGGATTCGAAATGTCAACAAGATGTATATAATACTATGGATTAATCTGAACTATCATTTTCAAGTACTCTAAATAATAGACAAAATAGATTTTTGGTAGGAATTTGGCAATAATTTTAGTAAGATTATGATTTATTATTATTTAAAATGGACTTTTGAATGTATGAATAGATTCATCACCCTAAAAATCTTGACCATTACAGATTAAACAATTTAGACCTACAAGTTTTAAAAAAATCTAAGGAATTTTGGACAAAATTAACCAAAAAAAATATTTGGAAAAGGTCATTTTGCTTAATTGTTAAACTACACATTAAAATAATGATTCACAAAATCTTATTTAAATTTAATTAATCAATATGTAATAATTCAATTTTACCTAAGGTATCTATTTATTTATCTATATGTCATGAATGATATTCATATTACCTTGAAAATTATAATTAAAAAAAATATAATATGTTGAAAGGAAATGATCCATTATATGTAATTATTAAATTTATAGAAGATGTGAATTTATATAAATATAAATAACATCATTAAGAATTAAGATATATCCATATAACTTCGGATCTACCAACTGTCCAAAGGAACTAATGGGGTAAATTTTTCCTCAAAATTTTCACTAAAAAAAAATGTTTGCATCTTGAGAGAGATTTGATCTCTCATGGCACTTTGTGGATCCATGGATCTATGAGAGATAATAAAATGACATTGTCATTAAATTGACATTATCATTATCTTTAAAGCATGTTGACCAATTATGAACACACCAAGAACAAATTTCACTTAAAAATTATGAGCAAAGTTTTACTAACTAAATATGTTCTTTGTTTAAGTTCACATTGAAAACAATTGAGCATATAGATAAAATTTAATATTTAAAATAGGTAACCCTAACTATGTTCCTATTAGTTTAAAGAGTAATTGTATATGCTTGAAATAACTAATATTTAAAATAGACAATCATAAATATATTCCTCTTAAATTAAATTATAATTATGTATGCTCTTAGGTTGAAATCACTTTTTGGCATTAAATATGTATTAAAACCATTTTAAATAATTAAATTATCTTAAATAATATAAAGGAACAGGTAAATGTAAAAGTCTAAAAACTTAATTGTTAATCTCTTACAAACCACCTCCAAATTAATTACATCGTAAGGCATTTCGCTCTGGGAAAAATCTCCCCTCGTGTACACTTGTCATCACTCTGTGTCATTCGATAAAATGTTAGACGATTGGATTATGCTCGTTCATTGCTTTTATCAGTTGCACCGACCTTGATGGTTGTTGCGGTTTCTCCTTGCTGGACATTTTCTGCTTTCCCTTTGCACAACTATCGCATTGAAGTCGGTCACATTCATGGTGAGTCATGTTGGTTGTATACAAAGGAGGGAGGTTGTTAATTTGAAGTATCATTAATATTGTTGTGTTTACAAGTGCGAGATTTGCTTCGAAGGGCACATACATCTTCAGAAAATCAAATGTTCACATTAAGCTTGTTCTCAAGGACTCTGCTGGCACTGTTAATTGTAGTGGGACATTCATCATTTTGTAAAACGTGAAGGGACGGAAGTACCTTTCCCTGGCACTGATGTGTAGTGAGAGATTCATCATTTTGTAAAACATGTAGAGACAGGTAATTTGTTTCTAGGGCTGCAAAAGTAGCCCACTTTGAGGGCGAGTATGTATGAAGTGTAGGAGGATTTACATGAGACAAGAGAAAGTCTGTGTCTCTTCTTGGTTTGTGCATGTGCAGTATCAAAGAATATATGAAGTGCCCTCCAGAGAAAAATATTTTGCAAATGGCCAAACCATTTCACAATTTTTAAATCTTTGACTTGAAGTATTTTAAGGCCCTACATTTTTTCAGAAAAGAAAGAAAAACAAGAGGAGCTGCAGGGCAGCAAGTCCCTGCCCTGAGCTGGGAAAAATTGCAGCCGCTTCTGATACAATGTGGACATTGATCAGTGGCCGCCATTGTTAGTAGGGTGATTGTTTGAGAATTGCATAAGAAACTCGCCAGTGAAATGTCGTTGCGAACAGAGCATCACGTACTGCACTCCTTGGCCACTTTGAGTTTCTGCAAGACCACGTGAAAGCTTAGTTATGAGCAAAAAGACGTTGGAACATGCATCCAGGCTTAGAGGATGAAACTATGGTTAGACATTTGCAGCCGCTTCTGATACAATGTGGACATTGATCAGTGGCCGCCATTGTTAGTAGGGTGATTGTTTGAGAGTTGCATAAGAAACTCGCCAGTGAAATGTCGTTGCAAACAGAGCATCACGTACTGCGCTCCTTGGCCACTTCGAGTTTCTGCAAGACCACGTGAAAGCTTAGTTATGAGCAAAAAGACGTTGGAACATGCATCCAGGCTTAGAGGATGAAACTATGGTCAGACATTTGCAGCTGCTTCTGATACAATGTGGACATTGATCAGTGGCCACCATTGTTAGTAGGGTGATTGTTTGAGAGTTGCATAAGAAACTCGCCAGTGAAATGTCGTTGCGAACAGAGCATCACGTACTGCACTCCTTGGCCACTTCGAGTTTCTGCAAGACCACGTGAAAGCTTAGTTATGAGCAAAAAGACGTTGGAACATGCATCCAAGCTTAGAGGATGAAACTATGGTCAGACATTTGCAGCCGCTTCTGATACAATGTGGACATTTATCAGTGGCCACCATTGTTAGTAGGGTGATTGTTTGAGAGTTGCATAAGAAACTCGCCAGTGAAATGTCGTTGCGAACAGAGCATCACGTACTGCACTCCTTGGCCACTTCGAGTTTCTGCAGGACCACGTGAAAGCTTAGTTATGAGCAAAAAGACGTTGGAACCGGGTATACGAATTACAATGGCCTATTTAAGCATAACGGTATATACTCGGTATTAAATTTTATAACGTTGCAGGTTGCAGCATCCTCCAGGCAAAACCAACTATCTGAAAACCACGGAACGTTGCAGGTTGCAACATCCTCCAGGCAAAACCAATTATCTGAAAGCCAGGGCGAGCATTTTCTTTGCATATTATGCGATAAAGCAATGAGAAATTGCCGAAATTACGTGGAAAATAGAGACATTACAGACATGAGCATTTGAGAATGTGTACTTGAACCCCTGAACGGTAGTGATATCAATGTTTCAGGCGATCTTTCATCCATGCATATACAATATTATATTTTGTAATTATGATATCTCGCACATTTCTGTGGAGCATTTTTTGGTTCTGGAATGTCTCTACTTATAACTCATCATTCAGCTAATGGGTGTTTGTATATATTAATATCCACAGCTCTGTTTATACTATTTTGTATATGGACAATGTTCGATTTTGAGGCTCGTCCAAGGATAGATGGACCTCTCTACTTTGTGCTGAAAAGATCATCATATATTTGGTTTTTAGTCATTACCAAACTAGCATATAATATAAACTTATGATAATTATGTACAACCTTTATTATGAACCAATTATATTATGTTTTTTCGTACTGCAAAAAATAAATAAATCCCAATATTAAACTTTTCCATCCGTGTTTATCATTATTTAACTCATCATTGTGCATCGTAAACCATGAAACAAAAATTAGAAGGAATTAAAACATTGAAATGTAGTGTGTTCCTCAATAAATAAATATATTTTGTGTAAAGAACATATGTAATCTGTAACCATATGTTATGGCAGTCTTTGACTGCAAATATATAAAAATTAAATATATAACTGAAAAGCTTTTTAATATCTGGCCATCTAAAATACAATTTTTTAATTTAAAGGTTCCACATCAGCCCACTATTATCCAGAAGAGGTTACACGTCTCGGAGCAACGAGTGTTCTAACTTGCAGTTTGCATGCACTTCACGTGTCCTTGCAGCATCGGGACGACGAAGCCACCCTCTTGTCCAAGCTCCCACGTCATGGCTTCAATCTGCCGGACCTGCTCAAGAATCAAAGGTTTCAGAAACTACTGCCATTGCTCTCTGCTCAGGCGTTCTCTGCTCCGGCGTTCTCGATGATACAACTGACCTCTTGATCAACTTCAGCAGGGACACCGGTATCTCTGTGTAGGTCTCTACAGGTTCAGGAGTTTCCACAGCCGGAAATTCTAGACTGGAATATCACTTAACAGCAAAAAACGGTGATCTACATAGCCAGACTGTGCTCCTGAATGGGAACATTTTGGAGATAACGCCTGATGGTAAGATACCCTCTTTACCAGCGGTGACAGTTCCTGCTAATGGACCAATTATTGTAGACCCTCTCTCTATAGCATTTGTACAGCTTCCGTATGTTTGATTCACAGCGTGTAGGTGATAGGAATTGGCTGTAGATCAAAGCTACCATTCAATTGGTTATTTTAGCTGAAATTGGTTGGCTGCTATTGTTGTCAAAGAGATGTTTGATCGGCTCAATGGCCCATGAATATATTTTCAGCAAATAAAAATGTGTTATGTTTTTGGAAATTGTTTTCTCATTGACATATCATTTGTTCATTTCTCATCATTCTCATGTTTCTGGTCATAGTAATTTGCAGTTGAATGTATTTACAGTATTTATAGGGTATATCTTGATGTAGTTTTTATGGCTGCAAGTCTGCGTGGAAGGGAAGGCTGAAAGAATATTTCATTAAGTTTAGCAAACTATTTGGTATGATCTAGAATAACAAACTAATCCAGGGAGGCGATGTTTATTGATGTCGACTATTCATACGAGTCTGCAATTGTGATAACAATACAGTAATGATAACGTTTAAGTTTTCCATTAGATGCACTGAATGTAAAATCCACCTATTGAGCATCATCCCGTCAGTCAATTTGCGGTCTAGCTGATAGCAGCATCCCACCAGTCAATTTAAGCATGCTTTGCCCTGGGCACAATTTCCACTAGGGAAATGGTCATCTGGCCAATACCTTTATCCTACCAATCCTTGCCTACCTAAAAAGCAAACTCAATCAACCACACAGAAGTTAAATTTGGGGATTTTATTTACTATTATATGCAGGTCAATCAAATTGTATTCGGTATAAAATGTGATGTCTATCAAAGTTTCGATTTGTGGTTAGCAGTAGTTTTCGAGCATACAATGCAGGTCAATCAAATTGTATTCGGTATAGAATGTGATGGATTTGTGGTTAGCAGTAGTTTTCGAGCATACAAAGTCTCTGCTTAGGGATTGGACTATAAGATCTCTAGATATTAAATTTCTTTACTTAATTTTCATGACTAAATTCTTGTTAGAGAAAATGAATTTATTGCAGGAAGCAGGGAATTGCTGGGTGAACCTGAGATTTTAGGCAGCATCGCTGAAGCTGATTTCTATTGCTGATAGAAACTTCTTCGATATTTTCTGTTCTTTTCTATCTGTTATTTGCTGTCCCCCTCGAAATTTCCAACTCCGTTGGCAAACCCTGAATTTCCAACTCCGTCGGCAAACCCTGAAGACTTGGCACAACGCCTTGAAGCCAAGCTTTCTGCGGCTGAGCAAAAGAACGCCTTGAAGCCAAGCTGCAAAATAGGTATTCTTTTAATCATACAGTTTCTCCAAATAGTCTAATCATACAGAAATAGAAGTAGAACAGATTTAACCATTATTTTCTATTTTATAAAATATGTGGTTGCAGCAATATACCTGGTATGCAACGTTACTTCTTGCGGGGTGGTATGCAACGTTACTTCTTCCAGGGTGGAGCTGGCAGGAAGCCACCGCCGAGAGCTGAGAGCTATGGTACAGGATGGAGTGCAGGATGGAGGATGGAGTGCAAGGAGGATATGAAGAATTAGCAAGCTGAGGGTGAAGGCGTTTTAAGGGTTCCATGCAAATTGACACGCACTGCTTCCATGCAAATTGACATGCCTCCGGTTTAATAAACCTACGCCATACCCATTTATTCGTAATGTTAGCCAGCTAACATTAAATGTTAGCCAACTAATGCTATCCCAAAGGTAGCATTAATTCAGGGGGGCGGTAGCATTAATTCAGGGAGGCGGAAGCTCTACTAATTAACCAAGTGATTTCAGAATATTTCTCTAAGTTTTCAGATCGTCTACCTCGTACTGAGGCCAAATAAGACGATCGTTGCTGCCATTGGTTACAAGCATCGGCAAACGCATCTGCAAACATAAAACTTTGGTTTAACAGAAATAAATTTCTCGGTTCCTGTGTCAGATTAATGTAATCGAAAGGAATCGATTACTATAGTCCCTGCCAGGCCCGGAGGGCAGGGACTAATAAAGACAAATAAAAGAAGGATTATATGTGTGTCGAATTGAAACTTCAAAACGTAAAAACAATGACTGGAACAATGCAAGGTTAAGTTGTAAATCCATTAATTTAAAAAGATTACACATTAACAAAAATAATAGTTCTACATTTTTCAATGATCATAAGCATTAATAAGAAATGAATTCTTAAATTGCAAACTTAGCAATTGTGGCCTCAAACTATACAACCTTCCCACTCATCGAGGTGCATATTCTCATTAAATACAAGTTAACTCAATATGACTTTTATAATTCATTGCAATTACAATATATTAAGCACAAATATATCTCAGTCACAGCATTTTGATTCACACAGTTCATTTCGGGAGCCCCTTTTGGGTAAATGTGACGTTCGCAAATGCTGAGTTGGATGAATTGTTACTTCGCTTTTTCGAGAGTTGTAGATTCTACCCAAAACAATACTCAGAAATGATCAATTCACAAATGACTTCCAAATAAATTCTCAAATGTCCTTTTGAACATAGTAGTCTATAACGCGACTTTTTGAAAGCTTTTTCGGCAGATTTTTCCGGTCAAAATTCGGCAGCAATTCATTGGAATCCCAAGTTTGATAGCTAGTTTCTGCACAATCAATAGTTCCTAGGGATTTTTCAGGGGGCTGAATCCAAATATGCAGTTAAAAAACCATTTTAACTGCTAAAAATCAAGATTATTCATTGGAATCCCAAGTTTGATAGCTAGTTTCTGCACAATCAATAGCTCCCAGGGATTTTTCAGGGGGCTGAATCTAAATATGAAGTTAAAAAACCATTTTAACTGCTAAAAATCAAGATTTAACCTCATTTCTTCCGCCGGATTCCGTCATCGGAATCTCCAAAAAGTCGCATTATAGACAACTCCCTTTTGAACTATAATGCTCTTTCCAATTAGTGATTTGAAAATCCAGATAGAATTAATGTACTTTCATTTATATATATTTGTAAAGAGTAAACGAGGTGGGTGGTTTGTATAGGATTTAACTTCTTAGATTTTTAATTCAAAATTCCCCAAGTCAATTGATGCGAGAATTAGAAATTTCGTTAGGGAATTTAATTAATTGTATGATTTAATTCCATCCGCTTAATTTATCCAATTTCTTAGTAAACCGAGCCATGAACCTTTTCTTCACATCCCATCACTTTTGACATGTAGCATTTGGTTGTCAATCAAGGTGATAAAACATTGGGTTGTTTTTTTAGTGGGTCTCTGTGTTGAGCGTAATTTAGCAAGTGATTTGTTTGTATATGTATAAGGAATTTAGATCAATTGTATTTAGACATTCCTTTGCTTTTAAAAAAATTGCGATCATCATTTAAAACCAAAATAGTAATTTACGAAAATATTTTGATTAATATAAATGCATTAATATGATATTAGTATACTAATAAGTGTTTATTCCACAATAGGTCTTCAAGAAGTATAATTTAATTATTATTAATTATGTTGAAAATGCAATCAGATGATGGAGCTTAGTGGAAAGAAGTCGCTTTCACTAAGTGGGCCCGTAGGCTATTTTTGGCGCAAAGTCTATTTTTAGACATATGGATGATGGTCTATGAGTTGAAGAATGTTGTTTATGGATGATTGGTCATGTTGGAAAAAATATATGGACTTCTATTTTTGGTTCACAGAAGAGTGATCAGAGTCTACATTTAGACTGTCAGGCTAAAAATAGAAACAATCAAATATTATTAGCCCTTAGTAATATTTGGACTCTAAACGTTATCTTATTCTCTTGGAGCACTTCAGTTCGAGCTACGGATGTGGAACATGCAGCTGACAGAAGGAATCATGTGGTTTCTTATGTGTTATTCTAGCTATTGCATGGAGGACTTCAGTTAGAACTCATGCATGTGAGTTCTGTGGATTTGATTGTAGAGTTGATGGAGTTGTGTTCAGTTTGACTTGGTTAAACCAGTTGCATTTAGTCTAACTACAGAATACACTAGTGATGAGTGATGTGAATTAATTATTAATTAATTCACTAATTATTAACTCATAATTAACTCAAGAATACATCAGTTAACTCAGTGCATGGACAGTTCAGTGGAGACAGGTGTTAGAGGTTGAGATTGCTATCAGTTGTGACTATAGTTGTGCATGAGATCTTGCACAATCAATGGGATTGAGTAATGCCAATGAGGATTGCATGGTTCAGCCAAGGAAATACGAGTTTGGTTCAACCATTCATCATTATTATCATGCATGATTACGCACTGGAGACAGGCAAGCAGCAAAGGAGATTTGAACCTGTGATTGATTCAGATCTGAGCTAGTTTTGTGTGTAACAGGTGGAGATAGTGCTGAGTACTTGTGAGGAGTATTGTACTATGTATTATTACATGTTCTCAATCATTATAATATACAAATAGTGTTGGGGTTTCAGCTATATGCTTTCCCCGGGTTACGTACTGTGTTTATGTGCGCATGCGATTAATGTTTCATTGTTTTTAATTCTGCAAAATTGATGATCAATGTAGAGGAGGTTATGTATTATGCATGTTTTCCACAATAGTGTATAATCGAGATAATCTCTGTGAATAAGTGTCGTATTATTTAAAATTTCTACATGGTATTGGAGCTGGTTGATTTGTAGAAAAAGTTCTACAGGATATCAAAGCGGGATTGATCATAAGATCTATTCTTCAGAAAGCGTTTACATTTTATTTCTTCAGGAAGAGTCTGTAATCGGGCCAGGTAGCTTTTGGATTCATCCTTCTTTTGGAAGGTGAGATATCCGGTGAATGCCCACACAGTCAATCCCTGTACAAGAAATACTTTGTTCTCATGAATTTTAGATCAAAAGCGGTTGAGTTTTGAGCTGGTGGAATGGCGCTCAAGGATAAACTCAGAAACATCAAAGCTGAGAATGGAGATGCCACAGGTTGTTCGCAGAAGAAGAAAAATAAGCAAGTTGTTGGATTTGCAGTGGGAGAGGCCTTAGCCCCACAGTTTGAGCTGGATTTTTCATTGATCGCATGCTTGGTATCAAGTGTGATGGGATCGGTATGGTTCTTGGACAGTGGAGCGTCTTCTCACATGACAGGAGATTGAGATTTTTTTTTTGATCTGGATGAGAAAGATCTTGGAGTGCACATCGAGATGAGTGATGATGGTAGATATAGTGCGACTAGTATCGGTACCATTTCCTTTGAGAGGGAGTCTGGTAAACCCTTCAAATTGAAGGAAGTGATGCATGTTCCAAGATTGAAGAAGAATCTTATCTCTGTGGCAATGTTAGAAGACAAGGGATATGATGTTTTCTTCAGCGAGGGAAAGACTTTCTTGTGCAGCAAGACAACTGGAGAAACCTGGAAGATAGGGGTTCAAGTCAAGAACCTTTATCAGTTGCATGTAAATGCATACAAAGCCTTGAGTAGCAAGGCAACTGATGGAGACTTTGTGGTTGAGAGGGAGGGTATATTACCTCTCAACATGCAGAGCTAGAAGAAGTCTCAGACGATTGCGGAGGAGCCACGATTGGTGCGGCAGCTTCAGGAGGTTGTGGAGCAGCCACAACAAGGGAAGCTGAGAGGAGATCGAGTAGAGACATCTACTCATGCAGAGACCTCTAGTAGGGGGAAACTTCGAGCAGGTGGGCTGAGGGATCGCATGCAGCCATACCTCCAGGTAGGAGGTAGGGTGATGTGGATTGATCATCCCAAGGAGGAGGGGCAGGATCCTTGAGGTACCCAACCTCTTGGATGAGACCTTGCTACGGGAGCCTCGATGTGGAGTAGTAGGAACTGACTGATTGGGTAGAGATAGATGCAGATGGAGCGGCAGAGAGAGCGATAGTGTAGTAAATCCCAGAACAGTGCATAGCTAGCAGGTTGCAGCATTGCGAGAGGCACAAGTGTTTTTCACAGTGATAGGTGGCACAAAGAAGTGTGCAATGGTGCGAGATGCATGGAGATGTTGCAGTAGCGCAGATGTTAGAGAGGGAGCACTTGTCAGCAGTAGGTAGAGCTTCAACATCAGAGTATGTTCCTAGCCCAATAGGGTGGTTAGTTGGGAGTGTTTTTGTTCCAAGTGTTGTTGGAGCAAGTGGATCGGGAAAAATGTGTTGCATGCAGAACATTCCCGAGTTGCATGATAGGGGTTGTATATAATCCATATCTTGTTGAGAGGAATTTTTGAAAATGCAACAAGATGATGGAGCTTAGTGGAAAGAATTTGCCTTCACTAAGTGGTCCCGCAGGCTATTTTTGGCGCAAAGTCTATTTTTAGACTATATCTAATTTTAGACGTATGGATCATGGTCTATGAGTTGCAGGATGCTATTTATGGATGATTGATCATGTTGGGAAAAATAGATGGACTTCTATTTTTAGTTCAAAGTGGAGTGATCAGAGTTTATTTTTAGACTTCCAGGCTAAAAATAGAAACAATCAAATATTATTAGCCCTTAGTAATATTTGGACTCTAAACATTATCTTATTCTCTTGGAGCACTTCAGTTCGAGCTACGGATGTGGAACATGCAACTGACAGAAGGAATCATGTGGTTTCTTATGTGTTAGTCTAGCTATTGCATGGAGGACTTCAGTTAGAACTCATGCATGTGAGTTCTGTGGATTTGATTGTAGAGTTGATGGAGTTGTGTTCAGTTTGACTTGGTTAAACCAATTGCATTTAGTCTAACTACAGAATACACTAGTGATGAGTGATGTGAATTAATTATTAATTAATTCACTAATTATTAACTCATAATTAACTCAAGAATACATCAGTTAACTCAGTGCATGGATAGTTCAGTGGAGACAGGTGTTAGAGGTTGAGATTGCTATCAGTTGTG
>APFE030024586.1:63663-75990 GCA_000404065.3 Pinus taeda
TTTGTGTGTAACAGGTGGAGATAGTGCTGAGTACTTGTGAGGAGTATTGTACTATGTATTATTACATGTTCTCAATCATTATAATATACAGATAGTGTGGGGTTTTTAGCTGTATGCTTTCCCCGGGTTACATATTGTGTTTATGTGCGCATGCCATTGATGTTTCATTGTTTTTAATTCCGGAAAATTGATGATCAACGTAGAGGAGGTTACGTATTATGCATGTATTCTGCAGTAGTGTATAATCGAGATAATCTCTGTGAATAAGTGTCATATTATTCAAAATTTCTACAAATTTTGAGATATTATGTATTTTAATTTAATTATTAAGTTTTTTAAATATTTTAATTGTTATTAATTACGAGTTATTTAAGAATTTTAAATTTAATTATTTTTAATTATTATGTTTTTAAAAAATTCAATTAATATATTACTAATTAATTAAATGTAATGATAGAGATTTAAGTTTCTTACATAAAATTTTCCATAAATAATCCACCTTTATAATAAATTTTCAAAAATTTTAAATTTAATATTAATTTAAATATTAATTTAATTTTACTTATGGTTTAAATATATGGTAATATTTAATTTAAAAAAATTAATTATCAGGCTTTCAATAAATTTTCAAAAACTTTAATTTAATTATTACTAATTATGTCGTAAGGTGTTTCCCTCTAGGAACCACTGCCCTTTATGTACACCTTTGTGTCATTCGATCCATCCTTAGACGATTGAATTATGCTCATCTGTTGATTTGATCAGTTGCACTAACTCGAGCGATTGCTGCAGTTTCTCCTAGATTTTTGTTTTCCCTTTGCACAATTATCGTATTGCAGTCGGTTGCGTTCACGGTGCATCGTGTCAGTTGGATCCGAATGTTTTAGGTTGTTAGTTTTATTCGTGGAGCAAGGCAATCAAGATCCCCTAGCTGAATTTTGATGAGCAGGGTTTGATTGATCGAGGTAGAGAAGGTAAATATAATGGATAAAATGGAGTGGGTTATTATGAAACATCTCGATTTGCGGTAGGTCGCTTGAGGAGTCAAGACCTTACAACGTCACTGTGGTGTCTTTCATGATACACAAGCTTTACTTGCCGCCACAGTGGGGAAGTGCATCGATGAATTTGATGACTTTACTTGTCACGACAACGAGGAAGTACATCGCCGAACTTGATGCTTTAATTGGATGCAAGCTTTCAGCCATAGATATTGGGGCACCAGTTGTATGAATGGCATATAGTCCATCAAGTGACCATATTGTGATTGCATTGTTTGAGGATGTCACGATTAGATCTTGTGATTTTGACACAAAGCACACCTTTGTGTTATATTCTCCAGAAAAGTGAGTAGAGAGGGTGATTCCTAACACAAAATTGCATATTGCATTAACTCCTCTTCAATCTATAGTATTTTTTTTATTCCACTAGTGTATGAACATGACAGTTGTGAGAACTGTTGAAGGTGGAAGGGCACCTACAAAGATAAAGACGGATCTCGAGAAACCTGTTGCTAATATTGTTTTCAATCCACAGAGGCCGCTCTTGTATGTTGCATATGAAGATGGTTTGGTCGGGTCTTACAACATCTAGGCATTTTAGCAGATCATCATATATAGATGCAACTACAGGTTCAATAGACCAAAGGTCAAAATCAACTTACGATTTCAAATATTGCCCAGGAGGCTTAGTCATTTGTTGGAGGAACATGCAAGGAGAGGCCCAATATCAAGCTTGCCACTTCTCACTATTGCAGACACAAGACATCCATTTAAATACATTCCTGTGTGCCAATCATTCCACTTAGATATCAATTTTTTCAACAACGAGCGATGTATTTTGCATTATCTATTCAGGGAATTTTTTATGGATGGACGCAACCTCACTTCTTATAACCTTTGACTAGAGAGTACAATATATACAAGAATTTTTCCCCAACATTGTTTCTAAGTTGTAGGCTCTTGGTGGAAATGAACAGTATCCAAAGCGCATGCTATACAGTGTAAAGAAACACATTTTTTTGTTTGTCTTTGAATTGCGTGATGCAACAAATGAGGTTGTTATATATCGAGACCTTATCAAATTGCAAGTTGTTGGTGAAAAAGTGAACACTTTTACAGGGAGAGACGGGGCTTTCATTGGCCCCTTATATATCGAGACCTTATTGACTTGCAAGTTGTTGGTGAAAAAGTGAACACTTTTATAGGGTGAGATGGGGCTTTCATTGGCCCTACTAATAATCAATATGCAATTCTCAATGATGATAAGACTGGTGTTACTTTCCAGTTCATGGAAGTGAGTGCTAAAGATCCTATTGTGGGAGGGACAAGTGAGGCTAGGAGTAATGGAGAATTAGATCCAAACTCATTTTCCGAGTCTGGTTCTGCAAATGATCGAGCTCCATTGCAATTTATCTTTGAAACTAAAGTTGACAAAATTTTCTCTACACCTTTAGACTCAACAAAATTGGGCTTGCCAAATTGTTTGCTTCTACTTACCGTATTTCTAGTGATGATGGTCAATATCTCTCTACCAAACTAGAACCGAAGAAATCCATCAATCTTAAATATGAAAAAGATACCGATTTATTCTTCTGTCGAACTTGTTAAAAAATTTACGACAAAAGACTCATCACAATGATGAGACCGAGTTTCTCCTTCCTAGGACTCATAAAACTTACTAGGATTGATTCATTCGAAGAATGAACTTATATGACAAACATATGATATCCCCTTCAAGCTTGTGGTAAAAAATAATTTGGGTACTCACTAGAAATAGTGGGGAAAAAAACATCCTTTGTATAGGTAGCATGTCACGCTTGAACATGCCACTCTTCTTCTTCTCGCGTTGGGTTTGGGATATCCTCACTCAATCACTTGTCCTCCTGGGTTTGGGTGATCCATTTTACCTCTCACTTGACTGTTCCATTTCATCATGACCCTTGGTCTTATGTTGAGTCAAATGTTGCCACACTCTGAAGTCGTTTCGTTGATGTTCAAGAGAAGTCCTATCTGTAGTTCATTATCTATACATTATCTAACCCTTTGCTACATTCTTGAATCCTATTCATTTCATTCCAATTTATTCCTCGTCTCGTATCGATGATGGGAGAATCATCATGGCCCTCCTTCGATAAGTCAGTTCCTGTCGACTTCAGCTCATTATCCAAGAAGATGACTTCAGGTTCAATGGCAGGAAAGTCAAAACAAGACAAGTTTCAGGAATCTTGACAACGCATAGAGTCATGATTGCATCTGCAAATATTGATATTCTAACATGCAGTTCAACCTGCTTTGATAAGGGTTTTCCTCCATTTAGATATTTGTTATGGGTTGGTCCTGTACTTTTATTTTCCATTGCAACTACAGTTGATTTAGAATCCGCCCTAGATGCTCATGAAAAGCAAAGGTTTCATCGTCATAAATCCCCTGTAACCCTTTGAATTTAATTTATTGGCATTAGAATGATATTTGCAGGCATGATGTCAGTGGCATCAAACCTCAGCATCTAATAAACGCACTGCCACTAAAGAAAGCTCAAGATAAAATTAAGAAAGTCTTATACAATCGAGAAATAATCTAACGTGCTCGTTTAAAAGGAGTAATAGAAAAGGTTCTTCTAGGACATGGTTTGGATCATGATTTGAAATTTTTGGCAATGGAATATCCTAGTCATTTAATTAGGTAACTTGGTTATATATTCGTGTATGTGTTGTTTCCCACCCATTATATGTATATGAGTATTCATAAAATATCAACTAACATAATCATGATTGTTTTAGGGACACTACTAAGTACACACCACTACTTAAGAGTAGAAAAACCATCAACTCACTCAAGTATCTCACTCAATCATTTTTAGGGTAAATTAGCACACAGTAAGCTAATTTGTTTCTACAATTCTTGTGTAATAATGTTTCTCACAACACCAATTTATTGAAGAAGATTTGTGGGCAACAAACTATTTAAAAAATTAAGGAAATCATGCCCTTTTCTAATAAAATTAATGTTATTTAAAGTTTCAAAAAGAATGAATCATACATTTGGTTCATTGTTTGCAATGCTTGGCTTAACAGGCACAATATTGAAAATGGTGCTCATGATCCATATGAAGAATGTGTGGCAACGATGTGTATTTACAATAAAATGTGAAATATTGACCATTCACCCAAGGAGCTCTTGACTAGAGCTGAATTTCCCATTGATGATATCTTTGCAAATTGGAAATAGAAAGATTTGGAGAAAATGCCGCTTGATAATTTGCTTAAAATTTCGCAGCCAAATTTCTATTGTTGGTGCTTGGATTCTAGGTGACAAACACATTGAATTTGAGCCCCTTTTATGGTCACTCTATATTGGACACACTATGTATCTTCAAATTCATCTAATTCATGGGAAGAATGAAAAAGAAAATTAACCTATAGATATAATAAAAATATTTTGAAATTTGGAGGCACAATTAGAATTGATGAATGTGTTTTAAAGGTAACAAATTATACCAATTTATTTTCTATAGTTATATAAATTAAATGACCGATAAATATGTATATATATCAATTCATAATTAGAATTCATGCAATTCAATGTCGATACCAATGCCATCTTGCAGACCTCCTAATGATGGTGGTGTGATGATTAATGGAATTTTGATAGCTAGCCAGAGCGAGAGTCAAAATTAGATTGTGTGCAACTACACATTTTCTCTGCTACCACATTACAGACCTCCTCATGATGAGGCTAAGAGATTCATAGGTGTTACATTCCCTTTTGAGAATCATATCTAGAGCTTGGCTTGGGATGGGGATGCTATGTCATGATGCCTAAATTGGGTTCTGCTGCAACCTTAATAGTACCCCCAAGGATGTTTTGCTATTTCACTAAATTGTGAGATGGTCGGCAGTGGTCACGATGGAACACTTGACCTTTGTGTGCGAGTTTTCTTGTTGATGAAGATGAAAAGTTGGTCTTCCACACTTATGTCAAGCCACAAATTCCAATTACATATCACAGGTCATAATTTTCATTTACGACTTATTTATTTAATTCTGACTTGGCACTTGCCAACCTTATCTCACTTGAATTAGGTTAGGTCACATTGCATGATCAAACCACCTAACTGATTATGTTATTTGCAAGAATGATGTTAGTGAAATTAAACCTGGGCATATAATAGATACACTGTCATTGAAGCAAGTGCAAGAGAAAATTAAGCAGGTCTTATACAATGGAGAAACAATTTGGCGTGCTCGTTTAAAAGGAGGAAGAGAAAAGGTTCTTGTAAGACATGGTTTGGATCATGATTTGAAATGCTTGGTAATGGAATATCCTGGTCCTCTAATTAGGTAACTTGGTTATATGTGTGTGTGTATGTAGTTGATGTGTCCACATAAATTGAATTTCTAAGGTTTGTTGGGTTTAAAGACTTCACTAATGTTTCTGTGGCCTTCATTTTGCATGGTTTGAATGAATTATTTGGGTCAGAGATTGTGGTAATGATTATAATTTATTGTTGTTGCAAGATGTGTGGAATTTTATCTTTGACCTTTATTATACACACAACTCCCCTAGGGTATTTATTGCCTATATGTGGACAAGCGAGTTTATTATTCTTTTTCTTTTCCTTTTGTAACATGAATCTACAACATATAGGAGATTGTTTAGAGTATTTTTGGTTGCTAATTAGAGTTTTTCCTTGTTTTAAGCTTAAAAGACTCAATTACATCATCTATAATTCTTGTTAAATATATGATGAAGCTCATCACTCTACTCCCTAATTTTAAGGGAGACCTTCCAGCTCAAGTTTTTCTATATAACTATACATGAATTGAATTGGATGCGAACCGAATTGGGTCTGAAATTTGTTCTTTTAGGTCAAGTTGACTATTTTAAAATTAGAAGATTCAATTACCTCTACAATTCTTGTTAGATATAAGATGAAGGTCATTACTCTACTCCCCAATTTTAACGAAGACTTGTCAGCTCAAGCTTTTCTATATAACTATACATGAACTGAATTCGATGTGGGCCCAAATGGGGCTGAAATTTGTTCTTTTAGGTCAGGTTGACTAAATGTTTATGAATTTGTTCTTTTAGGCTAGGTTCACTAAATGTTGATATTATATAACTAGATTATACAATAGACTAACTTGGTTATCATTATAATGATTGTGAATATTCTTTGTAACTTTGCTTTCTAGGCCAATGTTTTTAGGGTCTTTTTTGTTTGATTTTACAGGAACTTGCTTTGAGAAACACTCTCGAGGTAGGGAGTTGTGGTGTATTACATGAGCTATTTTGGCTTAGAGATAAGGGGTTGTGGTGCATACCATGAGTTGTATTTGGCTTATGTGCTAGATCATATGGGTATCTATTTTTCCAAAATCCTATAAGACTTGATCCTAGCTTCATCCCTTGTTTGAAATATGTCATTTTGGTTGAATTTATATTATTAATGCTAAAAATTGTGTGGAATTCACAGACTCTTCTGTGGATCTTATTGCGAAAGTTAAGGGTTCATTGCATCTTAATAAAAATCAACACCAAGGAACCATCACATTCAATCAAGGATCCATACCTACATTCACCAACCATCCATTTCCAAATTACTAGGCTATCTTGTTCCCTAGAAGGGTATAAAACAAAACCAAAGTTGCAAGTACAATTTTGAAATTGCTAATCATTCACTCAATTGGCATATTGCAACTCAAATCAATAGGATAGATAAATAAGAGTTCAGTTTACTTTTAACACCATTTTATTTCTCTTACTCAAATTGGAACATATCACGCTTGTATCCATCTATGCTCTTTCTCCATATGTTATTGCCTTACAGCGTTCCTTTACAACATCTGGTGCAATTTCTAGTTAAATAACTTTCTCACACATGCACTCATGTTTTTTAAAAAACTCATTCATATATATATATATAGATATATATTAATATATAATATAATATATAATATAGATATATAATATATAAACATAAACTTAAACTTTTCAAGTTAAGAAAAAATGTCTGTGAAACTTATAAACAAGCATTCAATATACAATCACTTTGAATGTTTTTGTTGCATAGTTATATAAATGGGATTTTTTTTCCATGCGAAAGGGTTTTTTCTTAAATGTTAGAAGCATAAGCTTCAAAGGCAAATACATTGGATTTATTTTCAAATAGAAATTTTAAAACATACTTTGAGTCTTATGCAACCATTAAAATTTTGTAAATAAGTACAATTTATAGTGATCATATGAGACCTCTAGTCTCATTTGGCTACAACTTTTTATTGAACAACTTGATAGTTTGGTAGTCACGAACGACCTGCATATATTAAATAAAATTCATTGATGTCAATTCAAACCAAAATAAATGAATCTTTGAGAAAAGAAAATTGGCTTAAGAAAATCTAAAGTTGAAAACATTAAAAATTACATATTTTTGGCATCAAGTGGGTGTGTTGTGATAATTGGATTGATATATAGAAATACATTACATATTTCCTCAACCTCTACCTAAAAAGTCCTCAATGTAAATATAATTTTATTTAGTTATTTTATTTTATTTTTGTCTTATCAAGCCAAAATGTCTGCCTAACATAGGTTACATAACTAGGCATTACAACATCTCTTCCACATTGGTTTGGCTAGCCTCTTGGACCAATAATTAGCTATGTGAAAAATCAAATTCTCCATTATTAACTATTGAAAAGTTATTATTAAAACTACTTGATATTTAATAGAAAAATCAAAACTTTTGCTTTATGGAAAAATCAAATACATACATATACATATACATAGAGTAAAATTTTAGATATATGCTTCAAATTAGTAATTAAAAAATGGCATAGCCTAATTTATAGACAAAATGACCTTTTTGATGACAAGCTTTCTAGTTATTTTTAATCAAAATTTGAAGAAGTTTTTAAAATTTTGAGTTTAAGTTGTATAATCTAGAAAATTTGAGTGCCCTATGGGTTTCCAGGGTATTGAATCTAATGTGAGCATTTCCACAATATTGAATCTATTTATCCATTCAAAATTATATTCCTTAATAATAACAAAAAATCGAAATTATTTTACTTAATATCAATAAAAATATATATTTCTTCAATAAATTAGATTATACTATTAATAATTAGATTATACTATTAATAATGTAAAAAAATTTAAAATGTAAATAAATAATAAATAATAAATAACCGTAAAAAAAAGGTGGAATATAGGCTTCGGCGGTGTGTTTGAGTCCATTAATTCAGCGAACGAATAGTTCTCTACACTAGTCTGCATTGGCCATAAGTTTATGAAAGGAATATAATAATCATTTTTAAAGTTGCTCTGTCAGTCGTAGTAAGAGTGGATTTGGTCGGAGTTCATGACTTCAGCCAACGAATAGTTGTCTACACTAACCCACATTGGCCATAAGTTTATGAAAGGAATATAATCATTTTTAAACTTGATCCGTCAGGGGTAGTAGGTGGGGATTTGGTCGTGCTACACTGATTGATTCGTTTGAAATTATATTATTAAGTTGAAAAATTTGTGAAAACCCTAAAAATTCGGACCGTAGACTGTTTCGATCGGGCCAGGCAGTTGTGTTTCTTTTGAATGTCTCCCACTTCGGACCCAGCGCCAACAAAATTCCAATTAGAAATGTTGCAGCAACTATCTTCAACATCAGGCCCCACTCAATACAACATTGTTGACCAAGTATGCCCCAGTCCACACGGCTTTTCCATTTACTGAGTAGCCTTGAGTGAACTTATGTGAGAGCTATATCTGTATTTATATTTTGCATGTCGGACACAATGTAGCATAGCAAAGAGAGGAGGGCATGGGTGTTGGGCAACGAAAGAGAGAAATGGATAACTGTGTTGTGTGCTTTGTGATCATGGCAACTACAATAATGCTCTTTCCTGTCACTGCCACAGTTAGTATTAGTGAGTCAAGGGAGCCAAATTATTCTTCCCATATCCATCTCCAAAATGGTTTCTCCGATGGTCATCATATCGAGAGCAACCCTGGTTTGAAGGAAGATGAACGCAAGCTGCAGGAAGGTGAATTGGCATCATCCATGGATACAAGGGACATGGAGGCTCTTCTTTCATTCAAAAAGATGATCACGTCCGATCCACATGGATCTCTTTTGGACTGGACGGCAGAAAACTCTACGAAAGTATGCTCCTGGACTGGCATTTGGTGCAGAAAAGGAACTAAAAGAGTGGTTGCCATCATACTTCCTGAAATGCAATTAGAAGGTAGCCTTTCTCCGTCTCTCGGCAACCTTTCATTGTTGCGTATTTTTAATCTTTCTTATAATAATTTCATAGGAAGAATTCCTCCAAAACTTGGGCAGCTTAAAGCGCTGGGAATTCTTGACCTCAGCTTTAATCATCTCCAAGGTTTTATTCCAAAAGCATTGTATAATTGCACACATCTTCAATGGATCGAACTTTCAGAAAACAGCTTGACAGGGATTATTCCATCAGAATTCGGGCGTCTAGTCAAGATGGAACATCTGCACTTGAGTGGCAACTTGTTAAGTGGTGATATCCCTGAAGCTCTGGGTAATTGTACTCAGCTTGCGGATTTAATTCTGGACAAGAACGGAATCCAGGGGACCCTGCCCATGAACATATTTCGGCTTCCCCTTATAAAACTAAATCTTTACAGTAATACCTTGTCTGGCAACATCCCTGAAGCAATTGCCAATTTGAGTCAGTTGACCGTCCTAAATCTCGAGGCAAATCAGTTCACCGGTAGCCTACCGAAAGCGATTACCAACTTGTCTCAGTTAATCTTCCTAAATCTTGGTGCAAACCATCTAACTGGTAGCATACCTGCGGAAATTGGCAATTTGAACAAGCTTGAAATGCTTTTCCTCGATATCAACAATTTGACTGGTGCAATTCCAAAAGCCATAGGAAACCTTCAATCCCTTGAAATCATTGCCCTTAATATCAACAGCTTGACAGGAATTATTCCATCAGAACTCGGACGTCTATCCAAGTTGGAACTTCTGCGCTTGCGTAGCAACTCATTAACTGGTCATATCCCTGCAGCTCTGGGTAATTGCACTCAGCTTATGAGTTTAATTTTGGGAGCGAACAGAATTCAGGGCCCCCTGCCCATGAACATATTTCGGCTTCCCCTTATAATTCTAGGTCTTTCTCGAAATACCTTCTCTGGCAACATCCCTGAAGCATTTGCCAATTTGAGCCAGTTGGCCTACCTAAATCTCGGCGCAAATGAGTTCACCGGCAGCGTACCGAAAGGCATTACCAATTTGATTCAGTTGATCACACTAAATCTCGGTACAAACCATCTAACTGGTAGCATACCTCCGGAAATTGCCAGTTTGAACCAGCTTGAAATCCTTTACCTCGATGCCAACAATTTCAGTGGTGCAATTCCAAAAGCCATAGGAAACCTTCAATCTCTTCAAATCATTACCCTTGATAACAACAGCTTGACAGGGACTATTCCAACAGAATTCGGTCGTCTAGCCGAGTTGGAAACACTTCGTTTGCAGCACAACTCACTAAGTGGGCATATCCCTTCATTTCTAGGTAATTTGAGTAAATTGGTTAACCTAAATCTCGGTGATAATAAGTTCAATGGCAGCATACCTAAAGCCATTACCAAATTGCCTCAGTTAACCTACCTGGATCTGGCTATAAATAATCTATCGGGTAGCATACCTGAGGAAATTGCCAATTTGAACAAGCTTGAAACACTTTATCTCAATACCAACAATTTCAGTGGTGCTATCCCTGAAACTCTTGGTAAATGTATGGCACTGCAGTACGTAGATTTCTCCCAAAACAGTTTTAGTGGAAAGATTCCTGCATCTTTAGGGAACTGCAAAGCTTTAAAGGCTCTTATACTCACAGAGAATTTGTTGTCAGGGACAATACCATCAAGTTTAAAGAAATGCACTGCTTTACAGAGATTGAAATTGTCAAAGAATTCACTTAGTGGAGATTTGACCACGCAGTTTTCAAATTCTCTACAGATTTTCTCGGCACATTCTAACAAGTTCAGTGGGATTTTGCCTTCATCCTTGGGTAATTGCACCCAACTTCAATTGCTGGATTTAAGAAATAATGAATTTACAGGAGGGCTTCCTCAGTATATTGCTTCTTTTCATGACCTGAGAGTTTTAAGTATGGGTTATAATAAATTCAATGGTAGTATTCCCGTGTGGATTACAAATTTTCACCAATTGCAAGTGTTGGATTTATCCAACAATAATTTTAATGGGAGAATACCATCCAATCTTAAAGGATTATATGGATTCAAAATCAAGCCCCAACTTAGTGGTAACACACTATATGAAGATGTAAGGATTATCATTAAGGCAGTTGAGTACACTTTGATATATGTGCTGGTAACAAACACAATATTTGATTTGTCTAGCAATAATCTCATTGGTGAAATACCTTCAAGTATGGAAAGTCTAAGAAGTTTGCGGTTGCTGAATTTACCTGGAAACCATTTGGAAGGACAAATACCTGCATCACTGAATTTACCTGGAAACCATTTGGAAGGACAAATACCTGCATCACTCAGTCAAATATCTACTCTAGAGCAATTGGATTTGTCCAAAAACAATTTGAGTGGAATAATTCCTCAAGATCTCTCTAAATTAATGGAATTGTCTTATTTGGATTTTTCAAATAACAAGCTTTGTGGGAGAATTCCAAAAGGAACACAGTTTGACACCTTCAATGTGGCTTCATTTCAGAAGAACAAATGCTTATGTGGCAATCCTTTACCAGCATGTAAACAAAGGGGAAAGAAAAAGGAAGAAGGTAGCTTTAGTGAAGGTCAAAGATGGTTGAGTCATGTATCTGAACATGTTTCATTCATTGCCTTAGGGTTGGGAATAGGAATTGGGTTTGGTGGAATGGTAAGTGTCATGACATTATGGAATAATGGTATATTTTGGAAAATATCTCCCAATCCAAGAAGATTTTATGGAGAGTATAGATTTCCTGTATAGCTAAAAATTTTGTTTTAGCTTATTATATTATTAAAATAATAGCAACATGTGCTATTAAGATGATAGCAAAGTATACTATGAGAAATAAAAAAGTGAATTATGTTGTTATATCCATAATATTGTTGTATTAAGATGATAGCAAAGCATGCTATAAGAAATAAAAAAAGTGAATTATGTTGTTATATCCATAAAAATTGTTGTAATAAAAAGCATACTTCATCATTTTAAAAAGAAATTTAACATTATTTATTTAAAAAAATTATTTCAAATCATGCATTATGAACACATTTTTACTATTGTGTTTTTTCTTTTTTCTTTTTGTACTATTGT
>APFE030024586.1:77698-89064 GCA_000404065.3 Pinus taeda
TTACATTTTTTAAAAGCTATAAGTTATTATCATAATGCCCTTATCTATTCAACATCCCCTACCCCCTTCCCTTCGCTCACCATTCACTTTGCACGGTCCCCTCATTCCTAAAAATAGATTTTGGTGGCACGTCGAAAAGAATTTGGATCCAACCAGATTCAATGGTATATTTAGAGATCACAAAAGCCTCCCACTTTACATATAATCAAACACATTGGGAATTAATGACAATAATGTCGTTGAACTAATTGTTCTCATCATAGGGACGAAAATTGCACAAGCATAGGGCTCTTCCATGATTTTCGTGGAAAACAATTCTAGCTTCATCAATGTCATGCTCCATAAGCTACAGAATGGTGCCCTAGTACCTAAGGTCTCCAAAATTTGGTATTTAGAAGCACTCGTATGCAAGGCTTCTTCTCTTCTTTCCAACATCTCGGTCATTGACACCTCCCACGTTTGGTGGACAAGAAACAAAGTAGAAGATATACGAGCTAATCATTGAAGTTTATACTATTTGATAATACTCTCCTCCACTTGGAACCTTCTACAGGAGTCCCCTCTTAAGGAAATGTACTGGAAGCTCATTCAAAAAGATACATGTATCCTAGATGGGGTGCTTAGTGTGAAAAAGGGGGAAAAGGGTGGGTTGCCACTACCTTACCTAGACGTCTAGTCGGGTGACATGTAAGCATGCCCCTATAAAGCATGTTCATGATGTTATTTTTCCTAATTCCTCTTCACTTGTGAGGTTCTCTCAACACACTCTAGCACATGCACGACTCCTACCATATCCTTGAATGTATGTCATCCATCCTTACTGCTCGTCTAGCCTCCACTCATGTGGCGCTACATCTAACTTTAATGCAGATTATATCATCTCTTATCGTGGTTTAATTTTCATTTTATGTTACTAGCTACTAGTGCCTTTGGCGTACATCACAAGCTTGGCTCTCGATGATTGCAATCAGGTTCTTCAATTGACCCACCCATTCAAGCCTTGGTTGAGAATTGTCCTGCCACATTTGGACCGCATTCATTACTCCAAATCAAAGTGGTCCTCCCTCATATACTAGAGTCATGATAGCAATTTCCAATTTTCATCCTAGAAAATAGGTTCCACCCAGTTGTTTCCTTCATCCCATAGGTTCAACACACATGATGTTGCCTCCAATTTTGGTTCCTCTTGCATGCAAGAAAAGCTCTCATTTGGATGTCAAATTCCTTCATCAAAAATTCTCTTGTCAGGTTTTAGTTTGAACAATTCTCCTTGTTTGGTATTTATTCCCACATGTGAATATTCTTCTAGAATTTCATCACTTACCACTCTTGACTAACACTCTCCTTGTGGTCTAGATTCAAATCTTAAGCACCCTCTCTTTGGTTTTCTCTCTTAGGCCATCCTCATTGATCTTCTAGTCTCTTTAAATGGCCTAGTGTCTCTCTCCTCACCCGCTCCTGAGTTGGCTCACCCTTTTCATGGATGGATTCTTGTACTTTCCCTTACTAAATCTTATCCTCCATTTTTAGTTGGCCTCCTGTCTCAGGACCTTCTACATGTGTATCTTCTCTTCATGCATGTTCTTATAACCCTCCCCCTCTAACCACCTACACTTCTATCACTATTATGCCCTCCACCGTGCCCCTTCAGTGTGCACATATTTTCATAGAAGTCTACAACCAAGAATGGGCCTCTAGGGGGAACTCATATATGAACCACTGCTTGGAGGAAAATGTTGCCTATTCTTGTAAGCTCACTTCGAGCCCCATCCAAGATGAGAAAACCTGCATGGATAGATAAGGAGCCTCTTAGAAGAGTCAACTTTTAGACAATTAGGTTCTTGTAGAGTTTGTAGAATAAGTGTCAGACATTGAGCATACATGTGTACATTTCAACCAATACACGTACATTTTTTAAATATTGGCACTTGAAATTTCTCCTTGGCAAAATCCTGATGGATTGATTTGAGCATCAAACAGATCTCTTACACTCTATAGAGCATTTGCATCAGGATATGAAGGACTTGGACCAATGACTAGACCACATTGAGTAACACCTTAGTGTCCCAACCCCATCAATATTGAGGACCCCATCCAGTTCACAACTACTGATTTTGATCCCTCTACTTAGTATATGTTATGTTTATATTAGTTTTTGATAATTGTTGTTTATTATGATAACCAATCTAGCCCACTTTTTAGTTTATGTACCATCCTTATTATTTTTTCGAGCACTATGCTATCATATGCCTTTCCACAGAGAGTGAATTTTTGGTTATGGTCTGATATTCCCAATGGAAAATTGACTTAACTAAATTTAGGGAATTAACTAAATTTTCTACAATATTTTTAACATATATGAAAACATATTTATTTTATCAACATATGTATCTAAAAATTCAAAATTAATAACTATTCATAAAAGTGTAAACATTTTTTAATAAACTAACTTAGATCCATCTCAACTCTTGATTTACGAAGTGGTGAGAGAGGGATCCAATCTCTTTTCACTCTATAAAGAGATTTGCACCTCTAATAAATTTGATTCCTCTCGGCAGTTTGTAGATATAGATTTAAGATAAATCTAGACTAGTAGAATGTATGCATTCAAATAAATTAAATATAAATTACAAAAAAAAATATTTCATAAAATGTATTGAATTATATTTTTAATTTAAAATTTATATCAAAAGGTTAATGATTTTACTATCATTTTTTTGCAAGCTTGACAAGATTACACATTCATCATGTCCATTATATCACCTCAATCGGGCAAGGAATTGAACCAATGACTTCACATCAAGGAGTAGCTTAACAGAGCACCCGATACCCCTTGGAAAATGATTTTACTATCATTACTTATGTAGTAAACTATATTATGACTTATGTTTAAATTAAATTAAATTGTTTTTAATTCTTTTTGGTTAAACGACATTTTTCTTGTATTTTTTAAAATTTCTTGAAAAAATATTGCTACTTAAAAATTTACATATTTTAAAAGTTATAGGTTATTGTAATAGTACTTATTTTTCTTTTATCCTTTCTTTTATTTTTTTATGCATTATCTCATTAAAGAATTGTATTCCTATTTTATTTATTTTTAATTTAAACTATATTTATTTTGCAAAATTACATCTTTCATTTTCTTTTTTCTTTTCTTTTTTTAAATTAGAATGTTTGTATTACTCTAAAAACCAGATTACGTCATTGACATTGAGGCAGTCGAAGGGAGGAAAATATTCTCAACCTCTGCCACCAAAAAACCTTTGTATCTCTTTAAATACAACCAGAATTTCACTTCTTGCTCTCAACATAAACAACAAAGACATTTTTACATTGACTAAACATATAAAAGGCCCAACGCAAGGCCGAGGGCCCTATCTTTATACTAAACTTCACTATCAAAAAAAGAACAAGGGAAGTTTATTCATACATTGATCCAGGAGTGTACACAGTCCACACAAAATAGGCGATGAAGTTATGCACCAAGAAACAACCTTCCTTACCCATAGCTTCCTACCAGCCACTACACTCCATCCATGACCAAAACACTAAAATGTACAAATATAAGATTTCTAAATCATCATTGTCTATCAATTAATAAACTGTAATAAAACACGACATAACCTGCTAAGAATACCTAGAGATATCCCACCATATTTTTCCCATGCTATTTATCCTCTGAGCAAGAGATATTTGTAAGACCCCATGCACTAGAGCTATGGGGATCCAATTGCTCCAATCCCTTAGAATCATAAAAAATATGACTTTCTACATGAATCAAGTGGGTATCTATATTTTCCATACAGAACCTCAGGTTCCTTAGCATCATTTTCACATCTTCATTGGAGGCATAAATATTATATTTTTGAAACTATTTGTGTCTTAACACGAACCCCAAAATCATTTTCATTTTCCAGTGCTCTGCTACTAAATTCTAGTATTGGTTGCCCCTTCCACTCGTATTACTAGGGTCAGGAACCTATTTAGACATGTCCTCCAAAAATTATGAATCCGAGAGAGATTATTTCTCCTCCTGAGCTTTAATTTCTAGCTAACTAATCTCTCGGCACGTCTGCAAAGTAATAGTGTTAAAATCGGTCGCCACTGAGTCATGAGCGAACAACTTGCCACCTCATTTCGCTAGTTTAACTTTGGCTTCTCCTCCCCTCCTTCTTCTCTCTCTCTCTCTATCTCAGAAACATTGTTAGACCACAAGAGGGCTCTTCATCTTCTTTAAAAGGATTTCCTCTTCCTACAAAGGGACAAAACCACTAGCTCAAATAGACCTTATTAAGACTTGGGAACCACTGAAGAACGTCATTGTAGAAACACCAACGACATGAATTGACCTCTAACACAGACTCACCAATTAAGATTATGCGGAACTTTGTGTCAATCGAATACTCATACCCATTAAACATTGAGCACATCATATGTAACCCTTGTACTGAAATGATATTATGCTCAATAACCCAAGGAGCAATAACAAGACTCCACCTCCAACACATGACAAACCTTGTTTCCCATGGTTTCCCTACCACTCCTGTACTCAAAACACCTGTTCCAACTTTTCCAAGAGGAATCTGACTCAAAATACACAACCCCAACAAGGCTACAAAACTTAAAGAGACCATGACCCTCAATTTGACTAATTTCACCCAACTTCAATTGTTGCATTTAAGCAATATTTAATTTACAGGAGAGCTTCGAGATTAATTTACACTTTTTAATTACTTAAGAGTTTTAAGTATTGTTTATAATAAATTCAATGCTACTAATCCTTCATGGATTACAAATCTTCACCAATTGCAAGTGTTGGATTTATCCAATAATAATT
Source organism: Pinus taeda (assembly GCA_000404065.3). Lineage (NCBI taxonomy): Eukaryota > Viridiplantae > Streptophyta > Pinopsida > Pinales > Pinaceae > Pinus > Pinus taeda. The sequence continues at coordinate 82,539 of APFE030024586.1, forward strand.
TTAACGGTAGAATGCCATCCAATCTCAAAGTACTGCATGGATTCAAAATCAAGACCCAACTTAGTGGAAACACACTACATAAAGATGTAAGTATTATCATCAAGAGAGTTGAGTACACTTTAACATATGTCTACCAATAATCTCATTATGGACATACCTTCAAGTATTCGATTTGTCTAGCAATAATATCATGGAAACAAATGCAATATTCGATTTGCCTAGCAATAATATCATTGGAGAAATGCCTTCAAGTATGGAAAGTTTAAGAAGCTTGTTGTTGCTGAATTTATCTACAAATCATTTGGAAGGAAAAATACGAGCATCACTTAGTCAAATGTCTACTCTGGAGCAATTGGACTTGTCCAAAAACAATTTCAGTGGAATGATTCCTCAAGATCTATCTAAATTAACGAAATTGTCCTATTTAGATGTTTCAAGTAACATGATCTGTGGGAGAATTAGAAGAGGAACACAGTTTTAGACCTTGAGTGTGGCTTCATTTCAGAAGAACAAGTGCTTATGTGGAAATCCTTTACCAACATGTAAACAAATGGGAAAGAAAAAGGAAGAAGGTAACTTGAGTGAAGGTCAAGGATGGTTGTGTCATGTATCTAAACATGTTTCATTGATTGCCTTAAAGTTGGGAATAGGAATTAGATTTGGTGAAATGGTAAGTGTCATGACATTATGGAATAATGGTATATTTTGGAAAATATCTCCGAATCCTAGAAGATTTTTGGAGTGTGTCCATTTCCTACATAGCTAAAAAATTTGTTTTAAATCATTATATTATTAACACATATGCTATAAGATGGTAGCAAAATATACCATAAGAAATAAAAAAATAAAAATCAATTATATTGTTACATTTATAATATTATTGTAATAGAGACTATTTGGTCATTTAGAAAAGAAATTTGACATTGTCTATTTTAAAACAATTATTTTCAAAAATATAACTTATTGAAACATTTTTACCTTTTATATAATTTTTTTTTCCTTTTTAAATTCAGTAGTGTTAATACATATTTTAATTTTGATTTAATACTAATTTTTTGTAAATTATAATTCTAATTTTTATTAAAAATATATATAAAATATAAATATTTATACTTACCTTTCTAAATATTATTATAAACTTAATTTAATATTGGTTAATTATATATAAAACATTTCAATGATTAATCACGATTTATATTTAAATATTTCTCTTATAATCAATTTTCATATTCTAATGATAAAAATTATTTAATAGAAACGTTCTATATTATAATATTATAAATCAATGATAGTGTGATTATAAAATAATTGTAACATTTATCAATTATATGTACGATTTGTACTTATTAAAATTAAATTAATATTTAAAGTGTTTTCTCTCTTATATTAATTTCTTTAATATTAATGGTAAAAAATGTTTTAATAATAGAAATGCGATATAAAATATATTGATGATATCTTTCTTTTCTATACCATGCATTTAATACAATTATAAAATATAGGGTAATTGCAGGTCGCTTTCTTTCTTATAAATAAATTTTAATGGTGCATTGAAAAGAAGTTGGCCCCAACCGAATTCAATGGTATATTTAGAGGTCATAAGGACTTTCGAGTTTACATATAATCATGCACATTGGTTAACAACAATAATGTCTTTTAACTCACTGTTCTCGTCATAAGTATGGAAATTGCACAAGGATTGGGCTATTACAAGGTTTTCGTGGAAGACGATTCTAGCCAATCATCAAAATGTTCTATAAGTTACAGAATAGTACCTTAGTACATAAGGTCTCCAAAAATTGGTGTTTAGAAGCACTCATATGCAAGGCTTTTTCTCTTCTTGCTAACATCTCGGTCATTGACACCTCCCACATTAGATGGACAGGAAACAAAGTAGCATATATGCTAGCTAATCATGAAGTTTGGACTATTTGATAGTACTCGATTTCACATGGAACAAAGTAAAATATCAAACGGGAGCTGTACCAAGTTCTCATTTTTTTGATGTACCAAAATATTATTCGATCTTGAAAAGTGTTGATTCAAAAACACATTTTCTTTGGAGCATATTTTTGACACTTAGAATTTTCTTATGTATAAGTATGAGCATTTTTTTTAAATGTTAGTGATGTTCATGTTGATTTTAAAAAGTGTGGATGCAACATCAACCACCCTTTTTAGAGAGATTATTTTTGACACTTTAAATTTTATAATGTATTAAGTATGAATATTGTTTTTAAAATGTACTTATTAACTGTATTATGTGCTCATTTACTGGTAGTTTAACTTGTTCTTCCCTTTTCTTCCCTTGACAGTCCATGGCATGCATTGTCACACCCTTGTACATCTTGGCATGCCTTCGCACTTGGAACGTCTTATGTTGTTTCACATGTCTTCGTACTATCTGGCACATGTTAGCATGCCCTAGCATTCCCTAACACACCTTGGTAGTCATGACCCTACAACTAGCATTACATTTTGCCATGACTTGAGAACATTACATTCACTAGAACACCTTGGCACTCCCTAGTTTTCATGCCCTCTATTATCCTTCACAATGTCCCAGGCAATGAGGAGATTGACACCTTGGTACTCCCTAGTTGTCATGCCCTCATAGATACCCTTACCTTTTTTTGTGACTTTGGAACCCAACCAAGTCCTTGAAAAAATAGTGTTGTCCCTAGACAAAAGTCTCCCTTTGTCTAAAATTTCTTTTTCCATCCATTTATCGTAATCATAGGCCTACCTATTGCAAGTCTTATTATGAAATTATCCTAATACACTTCGTCCTTGGGACACTTGGAAGACACTCTTATTTGTTTTTTTCCATGCACTTTGACCTAGTTCTCCCTTGTGATGCCCTCACACTCCCCAACACTCCTCGACATGCATTGACATTGGCTGGCATGTGTTATCATGCCTTTTCATTCCTTGGCATGCCCTGGCACTCCTTAGCTATCATGCCCTCATAACTACCCTTATTGGTTTTAAGACTTGGGAACCAACCAAGCCCTACCTCAACTACAACATCTTGACCAAGTTACATTTACTACAACTATACTATCCGTTTTTCACCTAAGAATGGCCTATAACTCATCTTAGGATACTCATGCCCAATCTTAGCTCATCTCACTTAAGAAGTTACCAAGTCAAGCCTCATGTCTAACCATGTCCATAAAACAACTAAGAAATAGTTTACATCTTGACATGGCATAGCACGTGGGATGTCTAACAATCCCTTGGCACTATGTGGCACATGTTGGCATTCCCTGCATGCCATGGCATGCTTTAGCACTCCCTATCATACTATACCACTCCTTGACATGTCATGGCACTCTTGCATGCCTTGGAACTACCTACCATATAACTTTGTCACTCCATCCTGACACACTTGGAATTCACTGACACTCCCTATCATACACTATTATTTGTTCATTTCCATGTATTTTGAACTAGTTTTCCTTTGTGTTTATGTCGCACTTCCTAACACTTCCTGACACGCATTGGCACACTCTGACATGCATTGACATACCCTAGCATGTTTCCCTAACATTGTAGCATTTCTTGGCACCACCTAACATACCTTATCATCCCCTCCTTAGCACACTTAGAACTCGCTGACACACCTTGTCACACACTCTTAGTCATTCATTTCCATGCATTTGAAACTAGTGCTCCCTTATGTTTCCCTTGCACTCCATAACACTCTGTGGCATGCATTGGCACACCCTAGCACCTGACACACCTTGGCATGTTTCCCTGGCTTCTAATATGCCTTAACACTGCCTAGCATACCTTATCACTCCCTCCTTAGCACACCTGGAACTCACTAACACTTCTTGTCACAAAATCTTATTCATTCATTTGCATACATTATTTTCACCTATTTCTCCCTTGTGTTCCCCTAGCACTCCTTAACACATCCTAACACATGTTTTGATGGAAAAAGCACTATATATAGGGTAGCTCATCCTCCATTTTTGGACAAGCAAATTTGGTTAAGTAATTTTGTAATAAGAAGTGCGAAGATAACCAAACAAGAGAAGGAAACAGTGAGAGAAGATTTTGGTGTTTTTTATGGGTTTGTTTTAGGGCTAATAGATCCACACATGCGAAGGAAGGAAGAACTATCCACTACAGAAAAGGTCGAAGATCTTCTTGTTGTCCATGAATTCGAATCAAGGAAGAAGATACGAAAGGTTACATGCTGAATTATAATAAGAGTTCATACCATCCAAGCGAAGAAGATCAAGGTTCAAAACGTTGGTCAACCACACGTTCTAGGGTTTATGCAAGAGGGCCAAGAACTACAGATTTGATCCATAAAACTGGAATTTGAAGGATAGTCGAGTTATTGAAGGAAGAAGCCTGATCATCATTGACTCAAGGAAAAATAAGGAAGTTGAATCAAGGAGGCTTGTGACTTCATCTTGGAGAGGTCATTGAGTAAAGGGTCTAGGCCATGATCTTGGTATTCATCCATTGAAGTCTATATAAGAAGAAGATCTCTTTTGGGTTTTCCTCTCATGTTGGAGAGGTTTTGGCCCTAGTTGATCGCATATTCTATGTGTCTATTTTCTCCTCATTTTTTATTCATTGGTAGACGTTTGATGAAGAATATTTTTTTGAGCATTGTTTGTTATTGTGGATTAGTCTTGAATGTGTTTGTGTGTGAAAAATTGGTTGGGTTTGAAAACTATGAGTAGAGCAGTGTTTGATTGATGAATGCTTCCTACAATAGGTTGTGTCTCTTACTTAAACAATTAATTTAGTTGAAACATGGGTATTTGGACAATTATTTGGAAGTTATGCACCTTACAAGTACATCAACTCATCTAATTCATAAATATAATGGAAAGTTGTAACGTGTTGCATCATGAAAAGGGTGTTGATAAAATATGATAGCTTAAATGTACATGATAGTTTGGAAAGGTGGGGAATAACTCTTATTTAGTCATAGGTAGCCTAATAAATTCCTTTTTTAATATTTAAATGTCCCTGATGATTTGAAAGTAGGTGGGTAGCAATTCTTACTCATGTCATAGATAGCCTAACAAGTACTTTTCTCTATCTAGAATGATACTAGATACAGAACTTTTTTGTATTGTGTGCTTCTTCATTTTTTTTTTATAATATATCATGTTATAAAAAAATTAAAATAAGCTTCTCACTTTGGTTCTTGTATTTGTGGTAAAATTTGAACCCAACTTCTGAAAGTAGTGTTATTTAGGAGGATACCAACAATATTTTTCACTCCATAAAGGTTTTAACCTATCTTTAATCTTTGTTGAGTTTTTTTGGATGATTGTACTTTAAAAATAAAGATGCATTTGTAGTTTTCTCACTTGCTAATTTAGAATCAATGAAAAAAATCAAAACAATTACTTACATTTATTTGTATATTTTACGTGAAATTGATGCAACATGGTGATTACATCAAATGAGTGTGAAATTGAATTTTGAAATTTCATTAATGTCCTCAATGCTTGGAAAATGTAATGGTATCAGATGATAAGTTAATATGTAAGGTATTTAGTGAGACATTGCTTCTCTTCTAACAAAAGTATATCTAAACCAAGTGCAATACCAGGGAGAGAGAGGATTCTATAGTGTGTAAAGCTTATTTGTGTGGGTTTGGGGCTAAGGCATAGTTGATGCATTTAACTTAAATAAAATGAGAGTAAATGAGGCAATGCATACTTTCTAAATCTTAGCTATCAAGATTTGGGGTTCAAGGCTTAGTCACTTCACAATGAAATCAAATCAATCAAATGAGACAAGGACTTGCAAATTATTAGATATACGTAATGACATTAAAGTGAGTAAACACAAAGTATCAAAATTCGAAGTAGAATCAACGCTTGTGTATGAAAATTCAGTCAAGCATTTTTTTATGGCTGAATTCACCCTCAAATATACATTTGATTAATGCAAAAGCTTAGAAAACCACATCTATGTAATCGAGGTATCCCTCTTAGATGCAGAAACCTTTCCCCTTGGATTCCCATTGACTTTGAGGTTGTGTTCCCCTCCACTCCTATATGCTTACTAGGGATACTACACTCCATCATGACATATTCTAAGTTATATTGTGATAGGGGGGATGAGGGTTTTGGAAATTCTTGTTGCCATAGGAAAGTCTTGCCATGTTTATTTCAACAACAAGGAAGAAAAATGCCCATGTAGAAGGATTTATGGTGCTTTTTCAATTGTGGGAAATAGAAATGCTATACATTATTGTGCTTCTTGGTACAATATTACCCATTCATGGAGAAAGATCAATGGTTCCTTGGGTGGAACTATACCAATGTGTGGGTGGGACCAGGGTCATGAGATTCATTTTTTACTACCATCACAATTAACTACAACCAAATTGACTCATGAGATTCATATTTTACTGCCATAACAATGAACTACATCCAAATTGGTTATAAAAGATTGCATTGTTAAAAGTTAATTTTTAGGTTTAAAGTTTGACATAATAATTATAAAACCAAATCTCATTTATTTAAATAACATGGAAACC
>APFE030024586.1:93429-113599 GCA_000404065.3 Pinus taeda
ATACAGTAGATCCCAAATTTGAGTTCCACTCATGTCACATCCAAGAATATATACAATGTATGTGGGATCATGTACTCATCCGGAAAATGCAAAGGCTAAATCAAACTTGAATTCGGTGCCAAATGTTTCTTCACTATTGTATTTGCCAGCCTAGAGGATCAAACATGGGTATTCAAGAATCGCTTATGTGAGAAATGGAAGCTTTGTTGATCACTATAAGTATTAAGGAATGGCCAATGTGAGTAGCTAAAGCCTATGAGCAACTACCTATGAAGCATAGTATTCAAGAATGTTAATGATGAATGCTTGGTTTTATGTTTCATATTTTTCTTGTTTTTCTCTCTCCTCGTTTCTTGAATGTGAAACAAATGCTTGGTTGTATGTTTCATATTTGTCTTGTTTTCTCTCTCCTTGTTTCTTGAATGTGATATATCCAAACTTCGTTTTTCGTCTCATTGTCGTTTCTCATTCCGTTTCCCCTTTCTGGTTTTTGGTAACATAGATTTCAATCCCTTCCTTCTAGCTTTGGTTGAATTTTTGCATCGCTCTCAAATCCAAAAGCATGTGATAGAAGGGATGGGTAGAAAGCTTGGTACCTGAGATATAGTTAAAGAGGAAGAAACATTGATTCAGACACTACAAGATTCCTGTCGTGGGGTAAAAGGATCACATCAAGGCCACAGTAAGCCCTTGAGAGAGAATGAAGATGCTACTGCATGCAATGGTAACAATTAGAGTATGGTGCAGCGCCATATATTAAGCTCCACTAATGACATCATATTAGCAAAAATCTAAGCATGAAAATAGATTGAAACAGAAACAAAAGGGAAACCCTCACTAACTTGTCAGGCCCTTGCTCAATAATCGAGCAACATTTGGGTATGAAAAAACAGGGATCCCTTCTTCAAAGTCCATGTTTACTTTTATAGAACTCTTCATATTGATGAATGGCTTTGACCCACCTCGAATGGCCATTGGATGAGTTCTGGGCAGTTGCATTCGTTAAACATCCTGGCAATTGTTTGAAATTTCTTTAATTTAAAACTTTTATACAGAACTTTAACTTTCGCATTTTATAATTTGGTGCATATGTTTTCCACTCATGCCACATTTGTTTAAACAAACTACATATTTATTTTCTTTTGATTATGTTTCTAAACTATGGCCATGGATTTATCCTGGACAAGTAATGAAAATAAGATATGTTCCAGGGAATTGAACATATGTTTTTCTTCACTTGTATCTATATAATTTGACAGCACAGGCACGGAAACCCAAACCCTTCACTTCATCGCACTATGACTGATAGAGACTTTCCTAGCTTTTGAGCACAACACATAGCCCATATCATTCGAAGATATACTGGTGTTATTCTTTCACATTGAGATGGATATATATTTGTTTTATTGCAGCAGAGAAACAATCACTACATTACAGTACATCAAGTATACTCAAAGGAAAAAACTATTTTTCCTGTACAACCATGTTGAGAGTAATAAGTATCTTCCCATGTGTCATCATAGCAATAGACTCCATTTTTCTAATTAATTGTGTTTCTCATTCTAGTGGCTGCCATTATTGTGCAAGTTTCTCCTGTCACTTTTTTCCTCCATGAAAGTTGATAATTAAATGCTAAGACAATGGTAAATGTCAAATTTTAGTAGACATTCTAAAAACCTTTTTGATCCATTTTCTAACATGGTCCACAATCTTCTTTGATAGTACTACAATGTATCTCTTCCAAAACTTGATTGTCTTTCATAGCTAGACAACTATTTTGATAAATGATCTCTTTAAATATGCCTTGGACTCAAACGTTATTGGATGTTCTTGAAGATGGGCCAGGCGTTCACCCAAAACATCCAAACATATCAATAACAACACATATTGTAATAGAAATATTCATCCTAATCTAATTATTAAATGCATAAATATTCGTCTAAAAGCCTGGATTTCCCATACACTGGGCTATTACTTATATAACCCCTGGTTTTAGTTTCTCTTTCATGTTTGGTGATTCAACTGGAATATGTCAAAATATAGAGTTCCTTGATGTGTTCACTCCAACTTCTTGGATGCCATCTCAAAGAAAGGCTCAAAGGATATTCCAAATATTATCTTTAGAGGTGGTCATTTTGACCAGAAAGGCCGAGTACCCAGGCCATCAACCATACTCTTCTATGCATGTGTACATTACCAAGCAATTTATCATCAATAAACATTGTTGCAAGACTATAATTGTTCAAATAAATTTCTGAGACGTTCGAGATATCTAAAGAGATTTCCTTATAAAGTTCAAGTTCAGCAAAGCATCCAACATATGGATCATGAAACAGTGGATCCTCACACTAATATATTCACCATGGGACTGAGACAAAGATATACAAATTATAAACTCCCTCACGTAGATGAGAAAGTGGTGTTGGAAACTCTCTACGTTAGAATTGAGATTCTTACCATATTCAAATGGTGTCCTTCCTCAATGTAAACAATTATGCAATAATATGGCCACTCTCCCACATGTGCCACTTCTCCCAATCCTCACGCTTAATTGGCACACTGTACCTACACATTTTATTCGACAATGCATATGTCTTGGGACTTTATATCCACTATAGTGGGCCTTCATCCCTCTTCTATTACGAAGCAGACTTCTCAAGGTAGGGGAAATCACAACTCCCTATCCTCCCTCATTTCAATGCAACACAAAAATATTTTCTTACTCTCTTTCCATTTCACGGCAGTTCTTCAATAATAAATCTCAATTTCAAGCCCATCCTTCCAGCTCTGGTTGAATATTTTCATTTCTATCAACTCCAAAAGAAGGTGATAGAAAGGATGGGTAGAAGGCTTGGTACCCAAGCTAGTGTTAAAAAGGAATAAACATTGAGTCAAACACTAGAAGATTCCTCTCGTGGGGTAAAAGGATCACAACAAGGCCATAGTAAGCCCCTGAGAGAGAAATAAGATGCTAATGCATGCATTGGTAACAATCAGAGTATGGTGCAATACTATATATTAAGGTAGCATTATCATCCCCTCAAGACTTCGATTGATGAGGAGAGAGAAAATATTTTAAAAGCTGAATCTGTAAAATTTGAGGCTATAATTAGCAAAGTGGAAAGCTTGCACAATTTTGTTTAGAGAGCTCATGGGAAAGTTACATATGCTAATACACTCTTTGATCTCACATCCACACTCCTCGCTATTGTTAACAGATCACAAAACAATGATGGTGATACTCTGGTTGATTTTATTAGTAGTGATATTCTAAGAAACTATAGTGACCAGGCATATGGAAGCAGGTCTTTGGAGGGAAATGATGATCAAACCCAAATATCATGGAGAAATATTGGGCTTTTAGCTGCTTTTTTTTTCCAGCATGTGGCAGTAAGTTTCACTATTCTTGGACCAATGGATAATTAACCGAAGCAAAGGAAAGCTATAGTATAGAGAAAACAGACTAAGCCAACAAAAAGCACTCGACCTGAAGCAGTGAAAGAGTCCTCGAAAGATGAAAAATCAGAAACACTCAAGAATATGACAAGCATATTTAACATTTCGTGAAAACAGAAGCAAGCCAGATTAGAGAATTTGGTTCTAAATAGAATATCATTTTCCCAGACAGTAGAAAACATCTTTGTGTTATCATTTCTAGTAAAGGATGGTAGAGTTGAAATAAATGTCGAGGAAAATGGAAAACATTTTTTTGTCCCCAAAAATGCTCCCAGAGCTACAGAAGTGGCATCTGGAAAAGCTTCTTACAACCAATTTGTTTTCCGGTTTGATTTTAAAGGCTGGAAGTTGATGATGGAAGCTATTGAAACTGGTGAGGAGTTGATTCCTCACAGAACCAATCCACTTATGATTCCTTCTTCTGAGAAGGCTGTAGAGACTCCTATCAGAGAGATTTCAAGAAACAGGGGCAGAGTGGTACCCGCAACTCTTGAGGTTCAGAAGGATGAATTTGGAAGTCATGGTGGTGGTGGAGGTCCTCAAAGACCAACACCGAAGAAGTGAAATAAGTGTCTCCTATGACTTTTGCTACTTTTTTGTGTGCTTTTTGTTGGAAACTATCTTTGTTTCTATTAGTGCACTGTAATTCATATAGGAAGTTAATCTTTAATTTAAGCAATTTGGTAAATAAACAATGCTATCTTGTTCTCATAATTAGTTATAATTAAGTTTACTAGTAGTGAAAACCCCCGCTCATGTAGTACACCCCTTTAGGCATGGTTCCAAGGCCTGGGCAAAAGACTGGCATCACGTAAAAGGAAATTGTTAATGTAAGATGTCAAGATTGATCTATTAAACCATGATTACTCTCCTTGTGAGAGTATGTTGTAATTTTATGTTTTAAAAGTATTTTGAGATACCACACAAGAAAATTTTTTATGATTGTGTATTTGGTTTAATTTTAGAATACATAGAGATGAGAGTAGGGTAAGGCCAGGCGAAAATAGATGTAAATACAAAGGTTCAAAAAACTAGCTAGCATCCCTTACCATACCCAAACCATTTTACTGGCACTACAGGGATAGAGAGATCCACCCAGAGGCATGTGGAGAATAAGCAGGGAAATGCATGCTCTGGATTGACTAATTTCTTGAGCCTAGCTCAAGCAGGCACAACTAGTAGATGGCAAGAGATTCGGAATATATATCTATTAAGTATGTGTATATGAAATTCATTATGTCCCCTTTTGATTTTAAAGGTGGGAGGAATGCAATGGAGAAAGGGATATGATATTTTTCCTCTATATCCCACCTATCAGGACACTAGGATAAGTCCCAATAATAAGAGTTAGGTTCACTCATAAGTATATGATTGTAAAATGCCATCATGAACTTTATTAAGCTAAGTCATCCTTTAGTTGAGTTTCATCCTTTAGTTGAAGATTCAAGCAAGATACTATGCCTCTTTTCAACCCTTTAGTCTTCCTGGAATAGCTATAGAACAACCCTATTTAACCCACGTTGAATGCCTCTTCCTGCTGTGGTATTAAACTTCAAACTTCGTCCCTTCTCCCTACAATTTCACCCAAGAACAACACTCAAAACAACCTCCCTTTCACATGTTGTACCTACAAGAAAACATAAAACAATGTAAACTTTGAAACGGGAACTGATACTGTTACCCGTTTCGTAGAGATGGCAAAAAAGTGACCTGATTTTGAAAAGGGATGATGCAGAACACACATGTTTTTTTTTAGAGCATAGTTTTTGGCACTTTAATTTTTTTTATGTACATCACGTTTTAGAATGGTAGTGATTTTCATGCTGATTTTAAAAAGTGAGCATTCTGCATCACACTCCTTTTTTAAAAGCCCTGTTTTTTGGCTTTAAATTTTTTAATGTATAAAATGTAAATAATTATTTAGTAAATTTGATAATTTCTGAAGTGGTCATTTTCTTCACATTTTCTTGTTTTTTATTTTTATTTTAATTTTTTTTTTCATGAGTTTTTTATTGTTTTGCATTTTTAAATTAGAAGGTCGATATTTAGACTTTTCGATATTCTACATATTTATACATCCTTAATTAATTTTTCAATCCACATGAAATAATTTTTTCTAAAAAACAATATTTTTTAACAATGGACATAAAAATAACCATTTTAACATAAATATAACTAAAAAACTACACATTTTGATAATTTTTTGCTAGAATTTACATGTCAAAATCACAATTTTTATATGATAATTTTAACTAAAAATGGTTAAATAATAGTTTTTTCTATGAATTTCATGTCAAAAAAATAATAAAAATCACTTTTTTTTTAAATTAATAATGATTAAACTTAAAAATCCGCAAAAATACATATAACCAAATGAACGTATAACAACCCTAATTGAGCGTTTATTCTTCTCATAAAATGTCAAAGTCAAAACATTGCAATTGATTTACAAGCATAACTTAAATTTAATCAACAATGTCACGTAATCAAACTCTTCGTCCTCTAGAGTTCATCATTGTCTTCTTCCACAATATTTTTTGTTTCATTTTGCTCATTTTCCTCTTCTAATGGGTCTTTGATGTCTGCGAAACTCCCAATGTATGTCTTTCTAAACATTCCATGTAATGGTGGTTGGGGTTCCTTTGCCTTTTTTTCCACACGTGATTCACTAAAGTCCTCTTTCTTCAACCCAGTTTCTTGCATTGCATCTGGAAGAAATTGAAGAGCATTAATTCTTTGCTGAATGAAATTCCACTGTATTGGATCTTTTTCAATTGCAATGCAATTTCTTCCTTTTTGAAGGCAACATGCTAGTGTTGTACCTAATTATCAAGAACAAAAGAAATAATGAACTAAATTAGTACAATGACATATTAATTAAAAAATAACATATTGAAATTCAATTCCATATAATAAAACTTACCTGAGCCAGAAAATAAATCCAAAACCCAATCTCCTTCATCTGAACAAATGTCTATAAGATAGTTAATCAATAATTGTGGTTTTTGATAAATGTTAACTATCTCTCCTTTTGCTCCTTTGTCTTCATACATTAGTTTTCTCACAACAGCATCATAAGCCAATATTTGGCTATGACTCTTTCGTCTACCCAATTAAAAATCATAGACATATGGCTATCATCTTTTGCCCAACTATCAATATGAATGAACTCACAATCATTTATAAATTTTTAATCATCATTGTGAAGAAGATTTGACTTTTCCCTGTAACATGAAATAGTAAAAGTTCAATTAACTTGTACATAAATAAAATTTTCAACATTAATCAAATATACATTTTAAACGTCTTACCATGTAAGCTGCATCCTTGAATTTGTTTCCCCCTTGAAGCTTGACAATATCATTGCCAATTGTGTGTCTGAATGAAATGTCACAAATCTCCATAATGGTGATAACGTGACTTCTACAAATCCTGCAACCACTTTACTAAAAGCTTGATAAGTATAAGGGTCATTATCATAGTCAATGTTTGGAATATTGAAACCGTGGGGAATATCTGCAATGACTAGGGCATAATCCCTTTTAGGTATGAGTTTAACAATGTCTTCATAGTCGCCTTCTATTACTTGATATTGAATAGTGTCTAGCCCATTCCAAATGAAATGATTAAGAGTTGGATCAAGTTGAACATTCTTAATACGTTGCTTCTTCAATCTTTCGATCTTTATTTTTTCAATAAAAGTTTTGAAACTATCTGGTGCTCCGTTATCATCCTTCCTCATCTTTTATAAAATAAACAAATATATGTGTAAGTTATAAATTAAAAATAGTACACAGGTGAATAAAAATGAATGTATAAATCAAGATACCTTTTTAAATGCAAGATAAAAAGCTTTTAATGTTGATGTAGAACTTGAATCTGGATAGTTGCGTATAACATCATCCCAACTATCTTCATTCAACAATCTAACCATTTGTTCTTGAATTTTCATATAAACTTTGTGACTGCATAGATAAAGTAGCAAAAAATTAATATAATGATATGTATAACAAATACTACCAAGAACAACATGTTTTTTTAAAAATATAATTATAATCTAGAAATAAATAAAAATAATTCAAAACTTACTTTTGAAATTCTTCAAACATTTCCTCCAATGATAATTCCCCTGACCTCACACGAGATAATATTGTTTTGACAATTTTATCATCTTTCACTCCTTGCATCGCCCTCCAAGGTGTGATATTCATATCGTCTGGAAGCTGCTTCATTTCAGGAGCTAATTTACTATTGCCACATATCAATGGTTTGGACTTTTTGACCTTCTGGTTTTTAATGGCAATGTCTTCCCACATGCTAAAAATCTCATCAATCAACTTCCAAACATCTCCAGTTCTAAATGCCAATTGCAAAATGTTATCAATAACTTTGAATAAATCGCTATTTTTTTTGCCTTTTCCACCTTTTGAATCGGTTTTCTCTTCAATTTGATATCCTATTTCCATACTAGTATCTCGTGATGAACATGTCATACATGTGAGAAAAGTAATTTATGTCTTAAAGAAAGAACAATTGTATCTTAAGATGTCAAATTGTGAGTTTGGAAAAAAAAATTTAGTTTACTTGGGTCATATCGTTGGAGAAGGTGAGTTGAAAATAGATCCCTCTAAGGTTGATGTCATTTTGAATTGGCCAAGACCCAAGAAAGTTACTGAGGTAAGATTTTTTTTGGGAGCAGCCCAATATTGGAGGAAATTCATTGCTAACTTTTCTTCTATAGTAGCTCCTTTGCATGCATTGACAAGTGTGAAAAAGGTTTTTCGGTGGGGAGAAAAACAACAAAAGGCATTTGATGCATTAAAGAAAAAGATCAATTCAGCTCCTGTACTTGCACTTCCAGACTTGAGACAATCATTTGAGATTTAGACGGATGCTAGTTACCACACCATGCGTGCAGTCGTCATGCAACATGGTAAGTCTTTCTATCTTCATTCAGAAAATTGCAATGATGTAATTATTAACTATCCTACATATGCCAAGGAATTGTATGCATTGGTGCAAAGTGTGAAAAAGTGGAAACACTACTTGATGGGTAAGAAAACAATTATTCACATTGATCATCATCCATTGCTATACTTGCAATCTCAATCAAAGTTGCAACAATCAAGGCACTTCCGATGGATGGGTTTTCTTCAAAAAATCCACTTGGTAATCAGGTATGAGAAAGGTATCTACAATAAAGTTTTGATATGCTTTCTAGGCCTATTTTTAGTGAAACTACTTTACTCGAGCATAATTTTGTTTTGCATAAAAGTTATATTGAGAAATATGCATTAGACAATGAATTTCGAGATGTTTATGCAAGCTTGAGTCAAGGTAGCCAAGTAGAGGAATTGGATTATCATTTGCATGATAACTTGTTGTACCATCTTGGAAAGCTTTTTATTCCACAGGGAGAAAGATTCAACATCATAAGAGAGGCAAACACTTCTCTTATTGCTGGCCATTTTGATGTAAGTAAGATGGTGGCACATCTACAAAGGTATTGTTATTGGTCTCGTATGCTTGAAAGTGTGTCATGTTTCATTAAAGGATGTTCATTATGTGCATTAAGTAAGATTGGCAATAGGAAGTTAGAATTGTACACACCACTTCTATTTCCTTCATGACCGTGGGAGAGTGTTTCTATGGATTTTGTAGGAGGTCTTCCATTGTCAAAAAGAGGTCATGATTATTTGTTTTTAGTTGTGGATAGGTTCAACAAAATGTGTATTTTAATACCATGTAAAAATAAAGTTACAACTAAGCAAATTGCTCAATTATTTTTTCAAAATGTATGGGTGTATTTTGGATTTCCTACATCCATTATTAGTGATCAAGATTCTCGTTTTGTTGGGAATTTCGAGTCAAGCTTGTGGGATTCATGGACACCAAATTGAAAAGGAGTACAACATTTCATCCGCAAACAGATGGTCAAACAGAGGTGGAGAACAAGACAGTGATACATCTTCTTCATGGGTATTATAGCAAGCATCCTAAGTTGTGGGATGAACATTTGCACTATATTCAACATGCTTACAACTGGGCCAAGCACTCTTCAACTCAAACATCGTCATTTGAGGCATGTTTGGGATACTTCGCTAAGTCTCCTTTGGATTTCATTTTTGGCAAAGATGTTTCTATTGATGGTCATAATGACATAGAAAAAGCAAGAAAGTTCATTGAAAAAATCCAATTGATACACCAAATAGTACAAGAACAACTTGAAAAGAGCCAAGGCAAGTACAAAGTAAGGCACGACAAGCATAGTGTATATCACGAGTTTCAAGGAAGTGATAAAGTTTTGCTTCACATTAATCAATGTAAACTTTGAAACGGGAAGTGATACTGTTACCCGTTTCATAGAGATAGCAAAAAGGTGACCTGATTTTGAAAAGAGGTGATGCAGAACGAACATGTTTTTTTAGAGCATAGTTTTTGGCACTTTAATGTTTTTATGTACAACACGTTTTAGAATCGTTTTAGAATGGTAGTGATTTTCATGCTGATTTTAAAAAGTGAATATTCTGCACCCCCTTTTTTTAAAAGACCTGTTTTTTGGCTTTAAATTGTCTAATGTATAAAATGTAAATAATTATTTTGTAAATTTGATCATTTTTTAAGTGGTCGTTTTCTTCACATTTTCTTGTCTTTTATTTTAATTTTAACTTTTTTTTTTAGTGAGATTTTTGTTGTTTTGCATTTTTAAATTAGGAGATCGATATTTAAAATTTTCGATATTCTACATATTTATACATCCTTAATTGATTTTTCAATCCACATGAAATAATTGTTTTCTAAAAAACAATATTTTTTAACAATGGACATAAAAATAACCATTTTTAACATAAATATAACTAAAAAACTACACGTCTTGATAATTTTTTGCTAGAATTGACATGTCAAAATCACAATTTTTATACGATAATTTTAACTAAAAATGGTTAAATAATAGCTTTTTTTTATTAATTTCATGTCAAAAAATAATAATAATCACTTTTTTTTTTCAAAAAATAATGATTAACTTAAAAATCAATGTGAAAATCACATATTACAAATATTGAACATATAACAACCTTAGTTGAGTGTTTATTCTTCTCATAAAATGTCAAAGTCAAAACATTGCAAAACTTGATTTACAAGCATAACTTAAATTTAATCAACAATGTCACCTAATCCAAACTCTTCATCCTCTAGAGTTTCATCATTGTCTTCTCCCACAATATTTTATGTTTCCTTTTGCTCATTTTCCTCTTCTAATGGGTCTTTGATGTCTGCGAATCTCCCAATGTATGTCTTTCCAAACATTCCATGTAATGGTGGTTGGGGTTCCTTTGCCTTTTTTTCCACATGTGATTCATTAAAGTTCCCTTTCTTCAACCCAATTTCTTGCATTGCATCTGGAAGAAATTGAAGAGCATTAATTCTTTGCTGAATGAAATTGCACTGTACTGGATCTTTTTTCAATTGCAATGCAATTTCTTCCTTTTTGAAGGCAACATGCTAATGTTGTATCTAATTATCAAGCACAAAAGAAATAATGAACTAAATTAGTACAATGACATTAATTAAAAAATAACATATTGAAATTCAATTCCATATAATAAAACTTACTTGAGCCAGAAAATAAATCCAGAACCTAATCTCCTTCATCTGAACAAATGTCTATAAGATAGTTAATCAATAATTGTGGTTTTTGATAAATGTTAACTATCTCTCTTTTTGCTTCTTTGTCTTCGTATGTTAGTTTTCTCACAACAACATCATAAGTCATTATTTGGCTATGACTCTTCCGTCTACCCGATTAAAAATCATAGACATATGGCTATCATCTTTTGCCCAACTATCAATATGAATGAACTCACAATCATTTATAAATTGTTGATCTTCATTGTTAAGAAGATTTGACTTTTTCTTGTAACATGAAATAGTAAAAGTTTCAATTAACTTGTACATAAATAATTTTTCCAACATTAATCAAATATACATTTTAAACATCTTACCATGTATGCTGCATCCTTGAATTTGTTTTCCCCTTGAAGCTTGACAATATCATTGCCAATTGTGTGTCTGAATGAAATGTGAAAAATCTCCATAATGGTGATAACATGACTTCTACAAATCTCGCAACCACTTTACTAAGAGCTTGATAAGTATAAGGGTCATTATCATAGTCAATGTTTGGAATATTGAAACCGTGGGGAATATCTGCAATGACTAGGGCATAATCCCTTTTAGGTATGAGTTTAACAATGTCTTCATAGTCGCCTTCTATTACTTGATATTGAATAGTGTCTAGCCCATTCCAAATGAAATGATTAAGAGTTGGATCAAGTTGAACATTCTTAATACGTTGCTTCTTCAATCTTTCGATCTTTATTTTTTCAATAAAAGTTTTGAAACTATCTAGTGCTCCGTTATCATCCTTCCTCATCTTTTATAAAATAAACAAATATATGTGTAAGTTATAAATTAAAAATAGTACACAGGTGAATAAAAATGAATGTATAAATCAAGATACCTTTTTAAATGCAAGATAAAAAGCTTTAATGTTGAAGTAAACTTGAATCTGGAAGTTGTGTATAAATCATCCCCAACTATCTTCATTCAACAACTAACCATTGTTCTTGAATTTCATATAAACTTGTGACTGCAAGATAAAGTAGCCAAAAAATTAATATAATGATATGTATAACATACTACCAAGAACAAATGTTTTTAAAATATAATAAATCTAGAAACGAAATAAAAATAATCAAAACTACTTTTGAAATTCTTCAGACATTTCCTCCAATGATAATTCCCCTGACCTCACACGAGATAATATTGTTTTGACAATTTTATCATCTTTCACTCCTTGCATCGCCCTCCAAGGTGTGATATTCATATCGTCTGGAAGCTGCTTCATTTCAGGAGCTAATTTACTATTGCCACATATCAATGGTTTGGACTTTTTGACCTTCTGGTTGTTAATGGCAATGTCTTCCCACATGCTAAAAATCTCATCAATCAACTTCCAAACATCTCCAGTTCTAAATGCCAATTGCAAAATGTTATCAATACCTTTGAATAAATCACTATTTTTTTTGCCTTTTCCACCTTTTGAATCGGTTTTCTCTTCAATTTGATATCCTATTTCCATACAACATTCCTTTTGGAAATCTGCAGTAACATTTGTCATATCCCCACCACAGTTTTCTTCAAATTCACTATGAATAAATCTAACCCTTTGGATGAAAGTCATAGACATCATATATTCATTATCTGAATTATGATCCCATGCCACTAACTTTGCTTCTGTATCTGATAAACCAACATAAATGATACATTTCATTGTTTTAAAACATGGGTTATTAGGATATTCACTCATCAATTGTCTTTGAGCTTCTACAGAATGGTTCCCCCCAAGCACATAATAATTGTATTCAAAACATTTTCACTTATCAAATGCTTCTTTGTTGGAAACTTGAAGTGGATCAACAAGAAGCACATAACTAACCACATGAGCATATGGATTATACCTCATCAATGTCTTCAAGTTGTGAACATGCAGATGATGTGGCTTTCTAACTTGATATTGACATTGTCCTTCACTTGCTTTATAGGTTTGCCTGACATTAAGCTGAAATATGCGACCACCATCAATTAAGTTTTTCTTTGTCAAATTCTCTCGAATGGCATTTTATTTTGTTTTGATAATGCCATCCTCTAAATCAACTCCTAGTGTAATGATTTCTCTGCTTTCTTTTGAAGTTTCACTAGATTCTTGACTGCTGGTAATGACTGCTTCAAAATTTTCAACTTTACTTTTCTTGGTCATAACATTCCCAACAGATTTATTCTTGGGCATTGTTACTTTTGGTTTTTTGTGGCTCTTCTCAGTTCCAATGTCATCTTCGGTAATGGCAACATATGCTTCACTATCAATTTCAACTTCATCGTTCTCAAAAGTAACTTGTTTACCCTTGCCAGATTTATCCACCAGAGGCCTTTTTTTTCTGATTCTTTGGATGTAGTTTTGTAGCATCATCAATTACTACATTTTGCTTATTTTTTATATCTTTTTCTGACACTGAGTAAAAACTGTTGACAACTTTCATGATATCATTCTCTATGAAATGAATGCCTCCCAACCTAATTGAACAACTTTCAACAAAATTCTGCCAAACAAAATATCATATGTCAATAAAAAACAAAGCTAAAAAATATAGTGAGACACTTTCAAGAATGCAAAACACAAATATAAATAACAATACTTACGATGTTTTGTGTCATCTCATTTACGATTTGTTTACACAACTTTGTAGATACCTCTCTCGTGTCATACAATGAATATGATAGTTGATATTTAATCTTTTCATGTGACTTGGGAGCTTTTGTAAGTATGTAAACAACTTCAGTGTCTGGTACCAAACACATATCTACGACTCTTCCCATCACCTCAAAAATTCCAGTATCATTCGGTATATCAATATATAGATATATATTCACATTTTTGCTTTCTTTTTCTTTCACATACCAGAGTCTTGATGGAAATTTCACCTCTTTTGAGTTCTTCCAGTCTGAAATCATCTTCTTATCACTTGAAATATTTGTAATCATAAGCACAGGTGGAGTTCATTCACCAATGTTTCTTGAAGATGCACCTTTAAGAGTCTTTGGTCCAAAAAGATTCACTGAAATTTTCTTTGATTCCATTTTCCTGAAAAATAGAAACACATAAATCAGTAAATAATAAAAACATATTAACTTAAATTGACAACGAAAAAATATCATAAGTTTTTTATTTGTATAATCAACAATCGCCTCAGCCACCCCACCTGCCGCCCTGCCCAACCCCCTTTCCTCGCTCGCCTGCCCAACCCCCTTCCCCACCTGCCTGGCGCCCTCCCCGCCCCCCTGCCCCAACCTCCCAACCCCACCCGCAGCTCGGGTGCCCTCACCCGCCCACTGCCCAGGCACCCTCACCCACCCGCCCGCCGCAACCCTCGACCCTGCTCCCAACCCTCCACCCCCCCCCCCCCCGGGCGCTCTCACCACCCCTGCGCGGGCACCCTCACCCACCACCCCAAACCCTTCATCCCCCACCTCGACCCCGGGTGCCCTCACCTACTCGCCACTCGGTGCCCAGGCAGGTGAGGCGGGTGAGGCGCCGGGCGGGTCAGGACGCCCTCACCCGCCCGCCTGCCCGGGCGGTGAGGCGGGTGAGAGGCACCAGACGGGTGAGGGCTCGGGCGGGAAGCGTGTTTGAGGGTGCCCTCACCCGCCACCCCACCCGCACGCCGACGCCCTCACCCGCCCGGTGCCCTCATCCGCCTCACCCGCCCTGTAACGCCCTGCAGTTGTCACCAACTGGGCGTGCACTCCCCCCACTCCACAAAATCAACTAAGTCATGAAGAACAACCGTGAGCGACCAAAGGCAAGGCAGATGTGCAGATAGAGTGGCGCTTGTGGGTTTATAGGGCGAGTCAAGGGGAGAATTGTGAACGAGCTGACCAAGGTGCGATGGCGAACAAAGGGGCGAGCCGACCTTATTATTATTTGTGGACGCATCGGTTGGGAGCTTGTGGAGGGGTCGGCCATGGGCGCGACCTCCACACGAAGGAGGCATATAAACTATGTGATGGATTGGTCATTTTGGCCATCGCTCATCGCTCATCTTCCATCGCTCAACAAGAGGTGTGAGTAGGAGGCCACAGCAAAAGGGCGTAACGCATGCGCCCACCTACCGGGTGGAGTATACAGGCTGCACGAAGAGTTGGAGGGTGGTTGAAGGTGCGGGTGGAGGGCATACTAAGGCACTCGCCCGCTGGGCGTTGTGAACGGGTTTGGATTGTGATTGTCGCGGGTGCGCCTACCCATTCGGGCAGGGAAACTCACATTGTGTATTTTGGTTAAGTCTTGGGTGAGACCACCGTGCGCTCTTGCACGGGTGGGTGCCCGACTTGAGTGAAACGCTGGTGGAGCCTAGCTCCCGGCCATTGTACAAAATCTTCATATACATAATAAAAGAAGTTCTCTTGCATATAATTGTGTTCAAGCTGCTGTTTTATCATGTCTTATTATAATGGTTTCCGCACATTATGATGTTATTCATGTTTATAATGAATGTTGAAGGCATAGTTCGTAAAGTAAGCTAACAATGGAAAATGTTAACTACTTAGGCAGTGCCGCACCCAGCCAATTTAACAAAAAAAAAATAATTGGGGGTGTGACAGGTGGTATCAGAGCAGGTTCAGGTGGTGAAGCCGTTGCTTGATGATGAACGCAGAGAATAGACATGTATGTAGGGAAAAGTTATGGAGAAATCATGGATGAACAGTTTGGGTTTCGTGGACTTGATGGTTCATGGCAAGACCATTCAAGCTCTGGTGGGCACGGGGGCCACTCATAACTTCATGACGACACGGTTAGAAAAAGCGGTTGGACTGATGATCTTCCCATCGAATATGGAAGTCAAGGCAGTGAACTCTAGAGCTAAAGTAGCGGGTTTGGCACACGAAGTGCCTGTGCAGATAAAAGACTGGAAGGGTTAGTTGGACTTCGCGGTGATGGAGATGAACGACTTTGATGTGATACTCAGATAGGATTTCTTGAAGGGCAACAAGGCTATTGTTGTCACCTTCTGTGATGAGGTGGTGTTGGTTGGACAGTCACAAACTTGGACTTTGCCCACTCATAGACAAAGGAGGGAAGTGAAGGTGCAGCATGTTTCTGCACTAAGTTTGGAGAAGGCTATGAAGGAATCAGATATGGAGACATATGCAGTGATGTTCAAGGGAGCCGAAGGTGATGGAGTGGGGACGTCTGTTCTAGCCGAGATTTCTGAGGTGCTGACCAAATATGCAGATTTAATGCCTGATAAGCTACCGAAGAAACTTCCACCAAGGCGTGCAGTGGACCATAGCATTGAGCTTGAGCCAGGAAAGCAACCCCCGGCTAAAGCACCTTATCAATTGTCAGGGCCTGAGTTGGAGGAATTGAAACGACAGCTAAAGGAGTTAGCTAATGCAGGTTTCATTAGACCTTCAAGGTCCCCTTATGGAGCTCCGGTATTGTTCCAGCAAAAGAAGGATTCGAAACGAGCTACGGATGTGCTGTGATTACCGTGCATTGAACAAGCAGACGGTAAGGAACAGGTATCCTTTGCCATTGGCTGCTGATTGATTTGACAAGCTTGCGAAAGCCCGAGTGTTTTCCAAGCTGGACTTGAGGCATGGATATTATCAAGTGCGGATAGCTGAAGGAGACGAGAAGAAGACCATGATAGTAACAAGGTATGGTAGCTTTGAGTTCCTTGTTATGCCATTCGGGTTGTGTAATGCTCCTGCTACGTTTTTCACTTTGATGAATGATGTCCTACGACCATACTTGGATTCGCTCGTAGTAGTGTACTTGGACGATATAGTGGTGTACAGTGACAACGTGGAGGATCATAAGAAGCACTTGCGATGGTGTTCGAGGCACTGAGGGAAAATCAGTTGTTCTTGAAGAAGTCTAAGTGTGTGTTCGCTCAGACCGAGATTCCGTTCCTTAGGCATATTGTTGGTCAAGGGTACATATGGATGGAGCCGAGTAGAGTGAAGGTGATCGAGGACTGGGTTGAACCGAAGAATGTCCATGAGATGAGGGTGTTCTTGGGCATGACCAACTACCAATGGAAGTTTGTAGAGGGGTACTCCAAGGTGACATTGGCACTGACAGACTTATTGAAGAAAGACAAGACGGGGTGTTGGACGGATAAATGTCAAAAGGCATTTGATGACTTGAAGAGGAGGATGGTTACAGCACCGATACTGAAGTTACTTGACTTCGAGAGACCATTTGAGGTACACACTTATGCTTCAGATTTTGCCATAGGAGGGGTTCTTATGCAGGATGGGCTTCCGATGGCATATGAGAGTCGGAAGTTGCAGGACAGAGAACGAAGGTATCCGGTTCATGAGAAGGAGATGACTGCGATCATCCACTGTCTTCATGTGTGGAGGCATTACCTAATTGGGAAGTCGTTTGTTGTCAAGACTAACAACGTTGCAGCAAGTTATTTTGCATCACAATAGAAGCTTTCTGTGAAGCAAGCTCTTTGGCAATACTTCTTGGCAAAATTCGACATGACTATTGAGTATAGACCGGGTAGACACAAAGTAGTAGCAGATGCCCTTAGAAGGAAGGGACAACTTGCAGCATTGGAGGGTGAAGATCGGGCAGCAAGGAGTAGGAGTCGAATTCAGATGTCAGAGGAGATGAAAAATAAGCTCAAGTAAAGTGTTGAAACCAATACTTTGGTGCAGAATATAGTGAAGCAGATAAAGGAGGGGAAGACACGAAAGTTATTTCTATAGGACGTGTTCTTGTTCTTTGGAAACCGACTCTATGTTTCAAAGTCATCTGGACTCAGGAGGCACCTTTTGAAGGAGTGCCATGATTCTCCGTGGGTTGGCCACCCAGGGGAGCGTCATTCTTTGGCATTATTGTAGAGAGGATTCTTTTGGGAGAAGGTGCGAGAGGATGTGGAGGAGTATGTACATACGTGCATCATTTTTCAGTAGGACAAATCAGATACTCAGAGACAAGGAGGACTGTTGCAGCCTTTACTGATTCCTGAGAGGCCATGGATGAGTGTCTTGATGGACTTCATCACTCAGTTACCACAGTTTCAGGGGTCTAGTGGAATCATGGTCGTGGTTGATCGTTTTTCCAAGTATGTTGTCTTTGTTCCTACAAAGATGCCTTGTGGAGCCGAGCGGACTGCGGAGTTGTTCTTTAAGAACATAGTGAAGTATTGGGGGATGCCATTAAGCATTCTGTTGGATAGAGATCCACGTTTTATAGGTAGATTTTGGACCACATTGTTCAAGTTAGTCGAGACAGAGTTGTTAATGAGTTCGAGTTACCATCCGCAGACAGATGGACAAACCGAGAGGATCAACTTATTGCTATAGGACTACTTGAGACATTATGTGACGGTTGATCAGAAGAATTGGCCTGAACTCTTGGATATTGCTTAGTTCAGCTACAATATTCAAAAGAGTTTTGCGATGGGGTACAGTCCATTTGAGTTGGTGAATGGGGAGATGCCAGTTACACCGCATACCGTAGCGACAGGAGGTTTTTTGAGGAGTCCTCATGCAAAGAAGTTCATGAAGGCTTGGGAGGAGACCTTGGAGTTGGCACGGTTGCGCTTGCACGATGCTGCAAGGAGAATGAATAAATATGCTAATGGAGGAAGACAGAATGCGCACTTCAGTGTGGGAGATATGGTGTTTCTCAAGATTACCGGGGAGCGGCTTCAGCCAGCCAGGGGGACTGCGAGCAAACTGACACGGAAGTATGAGGAACCATTCCGGGTGAAGAAGAGAGTGGGGGAATTTGCTTATGAGCTGGAGCTTCCACACCATATGCACATGAAGCATCTAGTTTTTCACATTAGTCAGTTGAAGAGGTGCAGACTTGATGTTGATCATCTAGAGAGAGCTGAACCGCCGAGAGGACCAGCCGGGATTGTGAACAAGCCAGGATTGGAGTTGGAGAAGATTTTGAGCTTCAGAACTACAGGGATTGGTTGCCACATGAAACGGGAGTATCTTGTCAGATGGAAGAATGCACCGGAGGAAGAGAGCTGGGAATCAGAGGACTCGCTTTAGAGATGGAAAAAGAAGATTACAAAGTAGGAACGGAAGATACTGAAGCAGTCAGGATTTTCGAGGGCGACAATGATTTCGAGTGGGGGAGGATGTAACGCCCTGTGGTTGTCACCAATTGGGCGCGTGCTCCACCCACTCCAAAAAATCGACTAAGTCATGAAGAACAATCGCGAGCGACCAAAGGCAAGGCACATGTGCGGATAGAGTGGCACTCATGGGTTTATAGGGCGAGTCAAGGGGAGACTTGCGAATGAGCTGACCAAGGTGTGATGGCAAACAAAGGGGCGAGCCGACCTTGTTATTGTTTGTACACGCATCAGTTGGGAGCTTGTGGAGGGGTCAGCCATGGGCACAACCTCCACACGAAGGAGGCATATAAACTATGCAATGGATTGGTCATTTTTGCCATTGCTCATCGCTCATCTTCCATCACTCAACAAGAGGTGCGAGTAGGAGGCCACAGCAAAAGGGCGTAAGGCATGTGCCCACCTGCCAGGCGGAGTATACAGGCTGCATGAAGAGTTGGAGGGTGGTTGAAGGTGCGGGTGGAGGGCGTACTAAGACACCAGCCCGCCAGGCGTTGTGAACAGGTTTGGATTACGGTTGGCGCGGGTGTGCACGAGTGTGCCCGCCCGTTCGGGCAGGGAAACTCACATTATCTATTTTGGTTAAGTCTTGGGTGAGACCACCGTGTGATCTTGCATGGTTGGGTGCCTGACTTGGGTGAAACTCCGGTGGAGCCTAGCTCCCGGCCATTGTACAAAATCTTCATATATATAATAAAAGAAGTTCTCTTGCATATAATTGTGTTCAAGCAGATGTTTCATCATGTCTTATTATAATGGTTTCCCCACATTATGATGTTATTCATGTTTATAATGAATGTTGAAGGTGTAGTTCGTAAAGTAATCTAACAATGGAAAATGTTAACTACTTAGGCGGTGCCGCACCCAACCAATTTAACAAAAAGAAAAGAATTAAGGGCATGATACGCCTGGCCAGATGAGGCGGGTGAGGGCGCCGGGCACCCTCACCTGCCTCACCCACCTGCCTGCCCACGGCCCTCACC
>APFE030024586.1:117885-131626 GCA_000404065.3 Pinus taeda
CAGAAGGTGCTGAGGGACATGGCCAGTTTATTACATATCAATATTTTGTGAAAGTATGGAAGAAAGAATTCAACAATTTCCGTATTCCTAAGAAGACAAGGATGGGGATTTGCAGTACATGTGCTTCTCTAAAATAAAAAAGGGACAAATGTGAAGGGTCGGAAAGAGGTAAGCATTCATAACTTTAACTTTTAAAAATGTATAGTCATCAACTATGAAAACATATTTATTAATGAATTTCTTTTATGTTGTGTAGATTTAATTGTCAAAGAACTTCAGGATCATCGTGAACAACAAACAAATGAAAGGAAGAAGTTGTACAAGCATCGAAAGAAGTGTTATGATAATCCAAATAAATATTTGGGTTTGATAATTGATGTTATGGACCAGAAGAAAACACTTTTACCACATTTTGTTCGTACACCCAAAAATTTACAGGAGGAAAATTTTATTCAGTTTCACTTGGTCGGTTGTATGGTCTTCAATGGGAAAATGTTGCCGGGTGTACTTGCATAGCTCCAAATATTTCATTAATTGTGCATCTTACTTAACCATTAATTCATGATGTGATTTCTCATTGGTCTGGTAATCTTCCTGAAGTTTTGTATCTACAATTGGACAACACTTGCCGTGAAAACAAAAAACAGGTTGTTTTTGGATATCTAAACATGCTTGTTGAATTGAGAATTTTTCAAAAGGTAAAGGTTGGTTTCCTTCTTGTTGGGCACACTCATGACCATATTGATCAGATGTTCAATCGTTTTTCAATCATATTGAGGAGGAAGCAAGTTGGGAGCTTGCCATCACTAATTGAATGTCTTAAGAAATCATACATGCCAGAGCCTACTTTTGATGTGTTGGAAGAAACTATTGACATGAGAAGGTTTATTCTGGGATCATACGGTGATGGGAAATGCATTGAACAACTTAATGACATTAGCTTCCAACATCAATTTCGTATCAAAAAAAATGATGGGAAAACACTAATATGGGGCAAGAAGTATTCAACTACTGCAGAATGGGCACCATCATCAGGTTTGCAATTTTTGAAGTTCATTCTAGATCATCCAATATTTGCATCAAAAATATTGTTATTACCATTAGTTGGTGAAGTTCAGAATGCACACAGACTAAATTGGATATAAATTATTCTGATTGCCTGAAGAATTAAAAAATGTATTAGATATACATATGAGTACTTTGACATTGCTGATTCAGTTTGGTGGGATTCATTTTTCAATAATTGAAGTGATGTCATTTCAACAACAACAAATGAAGATATACCTTTGAAAAATCCATTTATTTGGCCACAAAATGTGTCAAATGAACGTGAGGAAAGAAACATTGTTGAACAACAACAATCTCAAGGTATTATTAATTCTTCACAGGCAGAGGAAATAGAGATGTATATTGGTTCCAGAAGATCGCATGCACAATATGAAGCCATGGAAGACCTTTACAGGGGTTCAGTACATGATATTAAGGAGGGTTGCATGATTGCAGTGCTAGCAGATGGAGATCTCAATGGCTATCCATTCTGGGTTGCTAAAGTTATAAAGGTCTTTACAAAAAATGAGGATGTTACAAGTGTTGAAGTACATTGGTATGCCACAAATACACACCCATTCAATGGTGTGTATAAGCCAGAGAGGGTAGTTGACAAAAAAAAGGGCAGAAAGAGAAAAAGAAAGGGTACAAATATAAGTCGCCGCCGCACAGACATATTAAAATTGGAGGATGTTGACATACTTGTTTATGACTTCAATTAAACAAAGAGAGGAACTCTTCACTTCAAGACGATAGAGATTCTGAAAAGGTTGTTACCAGAAGGAATAATGTTGAGATGGAAGCCTGCTGAAACCAGTTGTAGATCTAGAAGAATTTTGAAACCTGAAATGTTGGACATGCATGTGGACTCAGATGGGGCACTAGTTGATGAAAAAGAAGAATATGGAACATCTTCGTCAGCATCCAGTCACTCATCTGAAGATGTGAATTCTGATGGTGTGCAAGAAAATATGAGTGATTTTGAATAATTGTTTAAGAGAGTTTATATAACTGATGTATACATCGTATCTTGAAATAATTGATAATTTCCATATGGTGTTAAATGAGAAGTTGTGAGGCATTTTTATGTTGTTGGATTATATGTCTTAATTATGGTAATTTTTTTTGTTTAAAATATCTACAACGCAATATTAAATTAGAGATATAATGTATGTTTTATTCAATATACAAATAATGACTTTTGAATTCATTTCGTGATGTAATTCGTTCATATTGTCATGGTTTTTTAATTTTATAGTTGAAAAAAATTCAATTTCTTTTGTATCTAACATGTTATGGTTGAAAACATGTTGAATTTATACTTAGGAAAGAAAAATAATATTCTACCAGAAACATTAATGTTTTTTTCCTCATAAAACTTTGTTTGGCACATAAAAATTTGGTTTTACTAACATTTTTTAAAAAGTTTGAAAATTGACCCTAAAAAAAAAAAATCATTGTTCCAGTATCATCACTTTCGTTTTGAAGCTATATTTTGCATGAAAATTTCGTAGTAAATTTCGTAGTCACTGCCATTTTTAAAACATGTTCAAAATTGACCCCTAAAAAATAAAATCATCGTTCCAGTATACACACTTTTCACTTTTAGCATTGTTTTTGATGTTTTTTCAGGGTTTTTTGGCCAGAGTTCCCGTTTTGAGTTTATAGTTCCCGTTTCAAAGTTTACATAGTTATTAACAAAGAGAGGCTCCAAGGAGAAGGTAAAAAACTAAAACCAATTAGATATGGTCCATTTAGAATTTTGGAAAAGATGGTAACAATGCCTTTAGGTTGGATTTGCCTTCATATATGCAAATTTATGTTGTTTTTAATGTTGAGAACTTAAGGTTGTATGAGCCTCCATTGATTGAAGATCAAGGAGAAAATGTCCAAATTCTTTCAATAGAGGAATTTTCTCCTAAATACCTTGATGAACTAAAACAAGATACCATTCTTGACAAAAGAACAAGGTTTTCAAAATGAGGGAACGTGGATTACCTTCAAGTGGGGCTAAAAGGAACAAATCCTTCAAAGCCCAAATGGATAGAAATCGAAAAGGTGAGGGAATTGTACCCTTACCTGTTAGACAACTGAAAGTGATCTTTTGGGGTCCAAAAGGCTTCCAATGGGGAGGAATGATCAAGTGCTCAAAAAATAGCTCAAATTGCAAAGTTGTCGGATTGGTGTGGAACCTAGACGACCGCGTAGTGTGTGTCATTCTAAATCCGCACAACCTATTTCGCACGAAACATACTCCATATGACTCCAGAAATGAGTTTTGTTCACTTTCCCAAACAGGCTAATTTTAAAAAAGGGACAACCTAGTCAACAGTCTACACTGTTGACGTGGTGTTGACTAGGCAGGTGAGGTGGACGTTGACTTGGTCAAAACACTTCTCGGCTAGTGAAATCATTCCAAGTGGCAAATCCTGACTGGTCTGATTTTGTGGTTTTTCATTGGTTGAAATGATGGCCAACCACCGCTGACATGTGTCCCAGTCGAAGGCCGCCATGTGGCAGCCCGGGAGACCACCAAAATTGTTGTTATATTCCGAGCGAAGGTAGCGAGGGTTGAACCCGCGACCTCCCAACCCTAACACAAAGGCTTTACCAACACACCATGCACATAGTTCTTAACAACATATGATGTCACGTATTATTTAAAGTTGAATTCCATGAAGTTTGGAGGTTGGGTGGACTTAACCGCCCCATGTGAACACTATGCTTAAGCCGCCATCATTTATTCCTAACCACCAGTAACTTATCTAACTGTCGGAGGAAAGGGGCCAACGTCGGGGGCTAGCCCCTGTGCACATGCCCCCCCCCCGATATGACCCTAAATTTATGATTTTTAAGCCTCGACGGCCAAATTAATTATCCAACAAATCCCTGGGATTTTAGCGGATTTGGTGTCCCATTAGCGGAAAATGGGGTGAAAATGAGGGCTCAGTGCCGAATTTTGGGCAAATTGTAAAGAAAATAGTGGAGAAACTAGGAGAGGCCATAACTTCTCCATTTTCAACCAAATTAGGTGTGGAAAGAGGCTAGGGAGTCATTTTTCGACATGTTGGAATCATTAGAGTAGGTTTCAGAATCATTTGAGCATTGTAAAAACATATTTTACACATTTGAGCATAATAGAGAGGCCCAAGCCATTGGAAGCTGGACAAAGGAGACGTAGCCCAAGAGGGGTGAACTCCTTTATCATGTTCCTATTGTGATGTGTTTTTGGTGATGTTCTGTACATTTATATGCTATTGTTTAGTTTCTATTTTATGTTAAATTGCTCAAAAAATTAACATAAAAACTCATTTTCACTTGCAATAAACTCATGAATCCTTAAGCACATGAATAACATTTTGTTTATAATCTAAGGAGGATCTTAGCACAACAAAACTAATATTCTTAATCAGATCATGCAGACTGTGCACATGTTGCACCAAGGTATAGGTATAGGCATAGGTAGTGGTACAAGTACACATGTAGGTGCAGGTGCATAGGATGTGGACTATTGTCTTATAACAGATGGATTACTCAAGTTTAGAGATAAGATATATGTGTCAGACAATAATGAGGTCAAGAAGGTGATCTTGAGAGGGTTTCATGTGAAACGATATTCAAGTCACCCAGGCTATCAGAAGACACTAACAATAGTGAATAAATTCTATTATTGGTTGAATATGAAGAAGGATGTAGCAGAGTTTGTGGCTAGATGTTTGAATTATCAACAGGTAAAGGCAAAGTGTAAGCCTCTAGGTGGACTGCTACAAATGATTGCGATTTTGGAGTGTAAATCAGAGGTCATTTCTACGGACTTTATCATAGGATTGTCGAGGACAGCGAGACAACGTGATTCCATCATGGTTGTTTTGGATAGATTAATGAAGGTTACACACTTCATTCTAATGAACTCTACATTCTCAACGAGTGATGTAGCATAGGGATTCATCAGAGACATGGTCAAATTGCATGGTGTTCCAAAGAAGACTGTGTCAGACAGGGATGCAATGTTTACTTCCAAGTTTTGGAAGGAGTTGTTTGCAGGTTTGGGCATAAGGTTGGCCTTTAGTACAACTTATCATCTGCAAACAAATGGACAGACTAAGAGGTTCAATAGGATATTGAAGGACATGTTGAGGATGTACATGATGCATAAACAGTGAAAGTTGGAAGAGTATCTTCCACTAGTAGAGTTCGTTTACAACAATGGGTATCAGGAATCTTTGAAGATGAGTCTATGTGAGACACTGTATGGGAACAGTTGTAATGCTCCCATCAATTGGAGTGATCCAATTAACAAGGTGTTGATTGGACTAGACATGCTAGCATAAATGGAGTGGGAAATGAAAGTAGTCAAGAAGAATTTGAAAACATCATAAGATAGGAAAAAGAGCTATATAGATCATAATAGGTTGTTCAAGGAGTTTCAGGTTGGGGAACAAGTGTACTTGTGCATCAAACCAAAGAAGAGCTCCTTGCAAATTGGATCATGTGCCAAGTTGGAACCACGGTTTTGTGGACATTTCAAGATTATTAAGAAGATTGGGCTAGTAGCCTATCGACATGAACTGCCTCCGGCAGTGAAAGTCCATGATGTTTTCCATGTGTCATTACTTAAAAAGTATGTTAAAGATGTTGATCATGTGATTGATGTTGGGTTGTGTTATATTCTTTCCACGTAGTTAACAGGGGGTTTGAGGGGCACCCGTAACCCCACTTTATGGGGTTCAGGGCAGCGTCCCAAAATTTTTTGGTTTTGGACCCTATGTTAGGTTGGGCGGACCCACCTATGGTTTTGTGCATGACTTTCGCACATGTTTTTTGGAAGCGATGGTTTTTGGCCCATGGTACTAGATGCTTCGGCATGTATAAATATGTATTATAACATTGAAAGGAGCATAAGAAAAAATCAAGCTGGTAGTCCTAGTTTTGGGATCTAGGGGAAAATCTCTGTGTATATGTGTTTTATGTGTTATGATCTCGCCTAGTTTATTTTCTGTGTTTTAGAACGCGTATGCAGGTAATTCCTTTACGGGGTTAAAACCTATAATTGATCGGTCTATATTGCAGGTGGAGCTAGATGGAGAATTCCAGCCAGAGCTTTAGTGTATATTGCAGAAACAGGTGCTCATGCTTCGGAACCGAGCAATCAAGTAGGCCAATGTGTAGTGGAAGCACTTTGGTCCCAATGAATGTACATGGGATATGGTGGATTAGATGTAGGCTATGTATCCTTCCTTGAGCGAATGTTTTGGTATATGTCTTTGGTACATGTTTTGGTGATGTTTTGATATATGTACATATGTATATGGATGTAAATACCATCGTGAGCTAGGTTATAAAGATCCAATAAGAGATATGGGTTTCATGTTATTATGATGTTATGTTGTCATGTTGTTTTGCTTTTCAATATGGTGATCATTATAAATACTGCATCGAGTTGTGTTATAAAGCTCCATGGGCAGTATGTTTTCTTTTCAACAATTTTGCAAAGGTATAGGTGTGGTTTAACACTAAGGACGGTGTCCCCCAAGGGGGAGGATTTTATAATAACCATGGTGAAAACTCCATATAATAAAAGTTAGTAAATGCGAAAATAATAACCATGGTTGATGGGACACTTATTCCAACCTTGATGTTGGGCAAGAAATCTTAGTGTGGGTGTTCATTTGGTTTATTATGGCTAAGGAAATTAACAAAGGCAATGGATAAGGCTTTGGAAAGGAAAAATGGCATTTTTGTCACATTTATTTATGAAAATAATGGAAATTAGGAGAAAAGGAAGGTGAAAGGTCACAAGTTGCATGTGAGGAGGAACATGAAGGAAAATAATGGAAAATGAAGAAAATAGAGGCCTAATTAATAAAAAGGCTTCTGAGGATCAGTTGGTACCTTTTTGTCAACTTAGTTTTGGAGCTCTTTCATTATTCTCTCTCTCTCTCTCTCTCTCCCTCTTGGAAACTTAGAGTTTTCTTGGAGCGTGTTAGCATTAGATCAAGAAAGGTAGAGAAGGCAAGAGGAAGAAAGGATCAAGTAAGGAAGAGCATAATCAAGCAACTTCAACATGATTCTTTGTAGGTATCGATTTGCATGTGTGTTTTCCTTGCTCTATTTGGCATGCATGGTATTGCATGTGGTTCTTTGTTGTTATGGCATGCGTTTTTCTAGGTGTGACAATGTTTTTAGCCTAGCCTTTCCATTTTTGGATAGCCATGGTGTGTGGGGTTCTCATGTTTTGGTTGATATGAATTGCCGTATGGATTCGAAACTGAGTGAGGTGGATCTTTGAAAGAAAGAACACATAGCCTTGTGATCCATGAACCAAATTGTGGATTGTAGTAAAGCCACTAGCCTAGTGACACATGAACCAAATTGTGGGTTGCAATAAAGCTAGGTATTGTGTGCCTTGGTGGGCCTAGGAATACTTTCTAGTGAATGAAGGGATATACGGTAAATCCTATAGGTGGTTTCCCTTTATTAGGATTAGGAATACTTGCAGGTGAATGGTGGGATATAAGATAAAGCATAGAGGGTGGAGTCTCAGTTTAGGGCCTAGTGATCCCTAGATCGAACTTTGGATTGCGATAAAGCCTGAGAGACATGAAAATTCCTCACAGTGTAGGTGGAGAAACTCGGTGGCATCCATGCTTGTTTTGGCCCAGTGATCTGGTGGAGATCATGGTAAAGCATATTATTACATGTTTATTGTGTTGGCCTAGTGATTTGAGATGGATTACAGTAAAGCATTGTTTTTATTGATGAGGGTGAGGTGGTTTAGCCTCAGGATGCCCTGATTGGTTCTTTTGGTTGGGTCCCAAATTCATGCTTGGAATATGTTAGGGTCAAACCCTAACCCCTTTATTTATGTAATAAACCCAATAGGGTCGAGTGATAGTCATAGTTAGTTAAAGATTCAATAAAGCTCATATTAATAATTGTAAGTGGTTGACCCACATTCAAGAAAGGGATCATAGTTAGTTGCAAACATGCCATAATTAATAAATAAAGTGGTTAGCCCATGTTATGCAAAGACCACTAGTTGTTAGGTTGTTGAAGGTCATTTAGCTATAATAGTGGTACTTAGAAGGGAAAGATCACTGAGTCTTATTTTGTAATTGAACTCTACTCTACTAGAGGTTGCCCCCTCGAAGAGGCAAGTGAAGATTACATTTATCTTTGAATAATAAAATCCTTATTGTTTTTCTCATTTTATTTTGTGTTCTGGGTTGTATTTCTTCCAATATTTGGTATTTTGTAATTTCTCGCAGGTCAACAACATTACAAGTGGTATGAAAGTAGTTGCGAGAGCTGGTTGTACCTCCAATTTCTATAGAATTGTTTTTAGGCTAGAAACGTATTTCATCATCTTTAAACCACGAGATTTGTCATTGAGTGCATAACTCTACAAATCTGGGGAGGCATGCATGTAGGAAATACAATAGGTGGTCACGCTTGTTGGACTCCCATGTAACCCCTGTGGGTACCCCTTTGAGTAGTAGTGCATTAGACAAAATCACGCATGGACTGCACTTCCAAGTACCCTTTTGGTGTATGAAAAGCCCCGAGAATCCCTTGAAACCTCGCCTTAGATAAGTCGTTAGCCGTCTTGTTGCTACATTACACTGAGAACAGCACTTGGGGATATTACTCGCGCATATGTTAAGGTAATTCGTTAGTACAGCTAATGGTATGGTTGATCCTCCTTAGTTAGTGCCCTAAAAGATTGGGCCAAGCACTATTGTTGGGCCCTTATGTATATTGTGATCTGTGGCACCTGACACTCCTTTGTGACCATAGTTCCCTCGGCTCTTTGAAGATTTCCCGTTATCTTATCTACCACATCAGATCCACCAATTGGGGTTTTACCGCCGTAGTACAATTCAGATCTAGTAGTTGGGGTTCTGTCGCCGCTGCACCAATCAGACCCACTAGTTGGGGTTCTACCACGTAGTATAATTTAGATCTAACAGTTGGGGTTGCGTCGTCGGTGCACCAATCAGATCCACTAGTTGGGGTTTTGTCATCACAATATGACTCACATTCAACAATTTGGGTTTCGTAGGAATATCTGACTCACTGCACATTCAAGGTTGTTGTTGTTATAGTTTGGGCCCAATTTTCACAGGACATTGGGTAAGATCAAGTTTTCTAGAATTTAACCACTGTAGTATTGATCCGTAGGGAGTAAAACTTTGTTCAGAGTTTAAAAAAACAAAAAAAAATTCCTCCTCGGGACACTTACAAGAAAATTAGCCCATAAAATTTAGGATGATGAGCTGATCGCGGTGGTACCATTCACTACTCAGCCTCATTTTTTTAGGTGGTCCAAATTTTTTTCGAAGTGACTTCAAGTCACCGAGATATATGTATGGTAGAAACCAGAGCTCAAGTCCTGGCCAATGAGAAGATCAAGTGCCTTGAAACAAGGTTGGATTTTTTCAAGGAACAACTGGACAACATTTCAAAATCACTTCAACAAGTCACCAAGAGCATGACGGGGTATCATTAAGAGCCGCATAGTATTGATCAACACCTCAAAGGAGAATCTAGCCATCATATTCACTTCCAGGGAAATAACAAACATTCCCATCCTCGGCCACCCAAGCTGGACATGCATAAATTTGATGGCTCTAATTTGACAATATGGGTAGCACAAATGGAACAATATTTCACCCTGAATGATATCTGCGATGACCAAACTAAAATACGCATGGGAGCCCTTCACTTGGACCAAGAAAGATGGCAATGGTGGCAGTAGCATGTGAAATGTTATACCGGGAACATAATGTGGCACGTTATCTCAAAAACCCTTTCTGACTGCTTTGACAGAGAATCTAATTTTTTGGGCCATCTCACTAAGCTCCGACAGACAAACACAATAAAAGACTACATTGCAACCTTTGAGACATTGGTCTTTGGAATGAAATGTCTAGGAGATGAATTCTACTTGGAGTGTTTCATCAGTGGTCTAAAAGAATCTATCCAAACACATGCCTGGATACACCACCCACCTACATGGATAGATGCTTGCAAAAAGGTTGTCCAGGTAGAACTTGCCTTAGCTTCCCAGTCTACTCGTCCAAATTTCGTAGCTAAGGGGCATTCCACCCAGGCTCAAGGCCCTACCCAAAAAATTAAAGTTTAAAGGTGTCTCCAACAAAAATGGATGAAATAAGAAAACAAGGTTTGTGCTACTACTGTGATGACAAATACTCCCCGGAGCATAAATGCAAGGAACCAAAATTATTTCAAATTGATGTTGCTGATCACAGCTCATCTAAAGAAGCCCCACCCTTTAGGGGACTAGAGGACGAAGTTAAGAAAATCTAGCAGAACAATGATCTCACAGCTACGTCAGATGAACCAATTATTTTGCTACATGCTTTGGCAGGCATTTATGTGCCGCAAACTCTCAAAATCAAAGGCTTTCTTAAACATCACCCTGTCGTAGTATTGACTGATAGTGGAAACACTCATAAATTTATCCATAAGTGAGTTGCCGAAGTTATTCATTGTTTTGTAAGGGTAGTCTCTAATTTCCAAGTCCTGATTGTTGATGGGGGGACAATGAAATGTGAAGGTTGCTGCAAAAATATTAAACCTCAGATGGGAGACTACCACCTAAAGACCCACATGTTTTCGATTAACATGGGTGGTTGTGACATTGTCTTGGGTGTTGAATGGCTTCACACACTAGGCCTAATCATAATGGATTTCCAAGAGTTATATATGATCTTTAAGTAGAATGACCACATTCATACACTCTATGGACTCCAGGTAGGTATTCCTTCTCTCACCATCTCACATTGAATGGAAAAGTTGTTGAAAAAGGGCCATCATGGAGTCATTGCCCAGTTTAATGCCATCTAGGCCATAGAATTTACTACTGTTAATATTAATCCTGAGATGCAACAAGCCTTAGACCTCCACTAACAGGTATTTGAAAAACCTAAAGAGCTTCCACCCTTTAGACGAGAACATGATCATAACATCCCTTTGGTCCCAGGGTTCCAATCGCCTAATGTGTGCCCATATCGATATCCTTTTGCCTAAAAGAATGAAATTGAAAAAATCATCAAGGAACTCCTTGAAGCAGGTGTTATTCGTCCTAGCGTCAGTCCTTATTCATCACCAGTGGTCATGGTGCTAAAGAAATATGGGGAATGGTTCATGTGTCTATACTTTCGGGCCCTCAACAAGCTCATTGTCAAATACAAATTCCCTATTCTGGTTTTTGATGATCTGCTTGATGAACTAAATGGTGCTCAATTCTTTACCAAGCTAGATCTTCGCTCTGGCTATCACCAAATACGCATGAAAGAAGTAAACATTCCCAAGATTGTTTTCTGAACTCATGAATGCCAGTATGAATTATTGGTCATTCCATTTGGTATTTTTAATGCTCCATCTACTTTTAAAAGCCTCATGAATTACCTGATGAAACAATATCTCCAAAAAAAATTCCTCGTTTTCTTTGATGACATTGTCATCTATAACCTAACCTGGGAAAAACATCTTCATCATGTAGACCTGATCTTGCAAGTCCTCCAGAATCATAAATTATTTGTCAAATTTGTAGGTTTTAACCCCGTACAGAAATTACCTGCATACGCATTCTAAAACACAGAAAATAAATAATGGTAGATCATAACACATAACACATATACACAAATATTTTCCCCTAGATCCCAAAACTGGGATTACCAACTTGATTTTTCATTATGTTCCTTTCAATGTTACAATACATATTTATACATGTCAAAGCATCCAATGCCATGGACCAAAAACCATCGCATCCAATACCATGGACTGAAAACCATCGCGTCCAAAAAACATGTGCGAAAAGCATGCACAAACCATAGGTGGGTCCGCCCAACCTAACATAGGGCCAAAACCAAAATTTTCCAGCGCGCTGCCCCAGACCCCATAAAGTGGGGTTACAGGTGCCCTTCAAACCCCCTGTTAACTACACGGAAACAATATAACACAACCCAACATTCTCCCACTTGTTGTTTTCTTTCCACAGGGGGCCACAAGAGAGCTTAGTCATTTTCCCAGCCTTGAAATGCCCATTGTCTCTCTACACCAAGAGAACTTCTCAGAGCTCACAGATTTTGTCAATGCGTCTGCAGTATTCTTCAAAGTGTCCACCTTTACCAGCAACACCTTTTTGTCTTCTATCATATCCCTCACAAAGTGATACTGAACATCAACGTGCTTTGTCTTTGAATGATATGCAGGGTTCTTTGCCAAGAAAATTTCACTTTGGCTATCACATTCTATCCTTATAGCTCCCTGTACTAGCCCCATACTTGAACACAATCTGCAACCAAGATGCTTCCTTGCTTGCATGAGTGGCTACCATGCATTCTACCTCTGTAATTGATAGTGCCACTACATATTGTTTCTTAGTCATCCAACTGACTGCACCTCCAAATAGGTTAAACACATACCCACTTGTAAATCTTCTCTGATCTAGATCTCTAGCCTAGTCTGCATCAACAAAGCCATGAATATCCAACACTCTGTCCAATCCTGGTCTTTCTTGGTAGCACAGACCATAATCACTAGTGCCACACAAATACCTGAAAACCTACTTCACTGTTGTCCAATGCTCCTTTCCTGGTTTTGACATAAACCCGCTCAATACTCCACTGCATGTGCAATGTCTGGTCTAGTATAGACCATTGCATACATCATGCTACTGACTGCACTTGAATATGGAACACAGGACATGTCCTCTTCCTCTTCTTGTGTCTTGGGACATTGTTCAACAGATAACCTCACACCTACAGGAATAGGAACCTTCATTGGTTTACTATCCTGCATATTAAACCTCTACAATATTGTCTCGACATACTTCCTCTGGTTTAACCAGAGCTTCCCCTTTGCCCGATCTCTTTTAATTTCCATGCCCAAAATATAGTTTGCAGCACCGAGATCTTTCATGTCGAATTTGGAGGACAATTGGGTCTTCAAATCCTGGATAATTCTTTTGTCATTTCCAACCAACAACAATATCATCCACATACAAGACCAAATAAATAACACGGTCACCAATTAATTTAAAATACACACAGTGATCTGCTTTCCTTATGTAAAGCAAGTCCCCGTATAAATGTATCAAATTTCTGATACCACATCCTTGGTGACTGTTTTAACCCATACAAAGGCTTCTTTAACTTGCATACTAGTTCTTTCTTACCCTTCACCGCAAAGCCTTCAGGTTGCTTCATGTAGATTTCCTCTTCCAAATCCCCGTGAAGAAATGTTGTCTTCACATCCATCTGTTCTACCTCAAAATCAAAAGCAGGAGCAACAGATAAAAGTAATCTAATAGAAGTTACCTTGGCAACAGGAGAAAAAATATCACCAAAATCAATTCCCGGCACCTGGGAATAACCTTTTGCTACGAACCGAGCTTTGTATTTCTCCACCTTCCCTTCTGCATTTGTCTTCTTCTTGAACACCCATTTGCTGCCAATGGGTTTCCTTCCAGCCGGCAACTCCACCAGATCCCAAGCCTCATTTTTGTGCAAAGATGCCATTTCATCAACCATGGCCTCTTTCCAGAGTTTTCATCCTCTGAATCCACTGCTTCCTTCACAGTTCTGGGATCATCATCAGTAACAAACAAAGCAAAATTTGAACAGAAAGCAAATGGACTATACCTTTCTGGCTGCCTTCTTTCTCG